>RCUC01131000.1:0-234750 GCA_003697995.1 Taxidea taxus jeffersonii
TTTTTTTTTTTTTTTCCTGCTTCACTGTCTTAATTCAGGGTTGGCCATCAATTCCAGTGCTTCCTGTGATTCAATTCAATTATAAAAAGAGATTCATTATGTGGCAACACAATGTCACGGAGCCCTATGAGGCTTATTTGACCCATATGCAAACAGAAACTCTACAAGCTCTCAGATGTCTATCTGGAGCCTTGCAGTGCATGAGTGAAGTGATTTATCTCACAGCCATACCACTGGAAAGAAAAAGCATCCTCTGGCCATGGAGAGTTTTCTGAATTTCAGTAAGGTAATGGAAGGGGATAAAAGTATGGCAAACAATAGTTTTAGTAAGATATTAGGCTACAAGCAAGAGCTGCAGGGTCTAAAAGCCCAGTTAAGGGGCCTGGGTGGCTCGGTTGCATCTGACTCTGGGTTTCAGCTCAGGTCATGATCTCAGAGCCACAAGATCAAGCCCCACATCAGGCTCTGCACTCAGCACAGTCTGTCTTAGATTCTATTTTTTTTTTAAGATTGTATTTATTTATTTGACACAGAGCAAGCGAGCGAGAGAGAGAGAGAGAGAGAGTACAAGCAGGGGGAGCAGCAGGCAGAGGGAGAAGCAGACTCCCTGCTGAGCAAGGAGTCTGACAAGGGACTCAATCCCAGGACCCTGGGATCAAGACCAGAGCCAAAGGCAGATGTCTAACTGACTGAGCTACCAAGGCACCCCTCTGCTTCAGATTCTTTCTCCTTCTCCCTCTAGCTCTTAATCTCTCTCTCAAATAAATAAATAAAATCTTAAAAACAAATAAAGCCCAGTTTAGAGTCAAGTTTTCACTATGTACTTGTGGGCAATCTTGGGCAAATTACTTAATCTCTTGAAGCACTGGTTTTGCTGCTTGAAAAATGTGAATATTAACAACTGTCTCCAAGGATTGAGATAAAACTCTCAAGTCACTGGCACACAGTAAAGACTCCTTAAATGGCATTAGTGATTGTCATAGTTAACTGTGTGAACCTCGCCTTATAACCTGGCATTGTAGTAATGTACCAGGACCCCTGGTACAGGTTACTGCATTCTCCTGGAGAGCAAAGATTGGAGACAGCTAGTTATGGAAGTAAGATTAAGTAGCATAAGACTCCACTGCTCATGTATGATGAAGTAAACTCAAAATGAGGAATTAAGGGCCATGTCTATATTCCCCAAATCAAGTGCCATATTTTATTTTATTTTTTTTTTTCAAGTGCCATATTTTAAAATCAGAAAATGTGTGTGGCTGGTGCCTTTATCTACTATGCAATACATAAGATGATTAGAAACAAGGTACAGAATCTTTGGCCTTCCCACTGTAAATCCTACAGATTATTTTAGCTTCAACAACACAATAAAAATATGATATTTGGGAAATAAGACAGAAGACATTCCAGATAAAACTATAATAATTTATTTTACTAGCACATAAAATAATATTTCCTATTACCTCTCAAAGATGTAAGTGGCTTTCAGTATTTAAATTTTATTTTCAAAAAGTACATTTTCATAAACTTGGGAAAAATATGCAAGATCTTTAAAAGTATGTGGTACTGTATTTTATTTTCGAGCACATGAAAGTCACCAAGACAGCCAAAGGAGAAAAATCCTGCTTTGTCCTTAACACCACTGTACTACTCTTCCTAGGAAGGTGAACCCCCTCTCTTCTGTGCCATCAAACAGGTGTTTGCCATACCGGAGCTAATACCTTCTATTAATGCCATTCATGTAGATTTAGTATTTCAGAGAACAGGAGAGTGCAGTATACTCAAGTGGATAACAAAGGTTTGGGCAGACACATCTTGGGAATGCTGTGCTATATCATTAGTAGAAATGATGAGAAAGTGACCATGCATGGGTGGTGATGGGAAAATAGGTGTTATGGCAACACTGGCAAACGGGAACCTTGGGGAGAGCTGCTGACACTGTTGGGGTTCTGCTGCCTGTGTTGGGAAAGATGCCGAGTGTCTCTCTGGGCTGTACTGTCATTGTGGGTGAACTGATCATCTAGAGAAGTATTATGATGGAGATGCTGAGGGGTGTGGAGTAGGAAAGCTGGAAAGTTCGGGGCTTGGGAGAGCAGGGAAGCTATCCAGCCATAGAGGGCTATCACTAGTGAGAAAAGAGGTTCTGAGAAGAGGTGAAGGCCACAGCTGTGGAGGGATGGATGCTGCTGACAGCTTGTATTTCTTGCACATAAGTGCCCAGGGCTAGCCCTATTGCCTGAAGCTTAGACAGGAGTAGACCTACTCAAAAAAGGCTCATGGTACCATGATAAACAAGTTCAGAAATTCTTTGACATTCCTCCAGTAAAAGGTAAGATCTAATTCCCCTCCCCTTGACTATGGGTCAGCCTTAGTGGCCTGCTTCTCATTAAAAAATGGTGGTATTGCATGATTTTTGAAACTTGATTAGGAAAGTCAATAAAGCTTCCATTTGGCTTTCTCTCTCCTGTTCTTTCTCTGACCCTCTTAGGTGTCCTAAGCCAACATATAGGAACCCCAGCAACTCTGACACCACCACACTGGACGGAACACAAATCTACAGAGAGATGGGGAGAGAGGCCTGCAGAGCCTCAGCTGTGGCACTCTCTAGCTATTTGAGACTCTCTGGTACCAACCGCTAGAACTGTAAATAATTATTTTTTGAGCCCCACTGGCTGACACCAAACAAAGCAACGACAAGCTATCCTCACAAAGTCCTGCCCAAATTGCAGATTCATGAGCAAATTAAATTCCGTCATTGCTTTAAGCCACTAAGTTTTGGAATAATTTGTTAGGCAGCATGAAATAACCAGAACAAGGGTTGGGATGATGCCAGAAGGTTTTCAAAAGGTCCTTCGCTTTTGAGGTATGACATATAATATCTGGAGAGCTCTGCTGAGCAGCCAAGGAGAGGCCAAAATATAACTTCTTATGAGAACCTAGTGGGGAAGGTGAGTAACAAGTTCTAGAATAGGATGATAATGAAAAAGGTGGGTTATTATTTTTTTTTTAGGGAGGCTCCAACCCCAGCATGGAGCCCAACACAGGGCTCGAACGCATGATCCTGAGATCAAGAACTGAGCTGAGATCAACTGTGCCACTCAGGCACCCCAAAAAGGACAGGTTTTAGATTCAAGACAGACCAAATCTGAGTCTAAATAACTCCAGTATTCACTAAGTTTGTGATCTTGGTCAAGTTATTTAACTTTAACTTGTCCATCTGGAAAACTATGATAATAGAATGAAATTCATAGAGTTGTTGGAAGGATTAAATGAGTGGGCAGTAAGTATGTAACGGTGACTGTTATCACCATTAATTAATGGTGACTATTATTATTATTTATGCAGTTTTCCAATCATTGCATTCAACCATAATTAGCAGTGGTGGAATGCTAATGTTCCAGCTGATGCTGGTTACCAATTCATTCTAAACAGACAATTCCACCAATTAACAGAGAATATTCCACTGTGTCCTCTATATTCTCATCATTGTGCCAGAACCATGGAAACTGTAGAAGGTGCAGACTTTCACCCTGGGAAGCCAACAATCCAAACATCCCAGACTGGAGCGGCCAGTTTTGAACAAGTGACTACAGCTTCCCAAGTGTTGGACGCAGTTACGACCTCCAAGTCTTCCTGCCAAAGAAAGGGCTAAAGCTTTTATCACAATCTTTGGCTGCTACAGAGATTTCTTCACATTATATATATCACGAATATGTAGCAATCAGTACATTATATAGTATGCTCTTTTCTATTTTAACATATCTAATATTTAATATATAATATTAATATATAATTTCTGAAACTATCTGCTCTTTAAAACAAATTCTAATTACCTAATTATGACACATGAAAACGTGCTTTTTATGTAAAATTTAGAAGCAATTCAACATACAGTTCAACTAATATTCATTGACTGACTACTAGGACCTAGTATATTCTGGTGAAAATGATTAAACTGAGATTTAAATCTAGTGGAGTAATGTAGGATCTGATAAAAATAAAAAGATAATTATTTGTTAATGAATGAAGTCTGATAACTAATTTTCCTATTTTAAGTAATATTAACTTTTAAACAATCATTGAAAAGCAAATTCTAGTATTAATGCATAATATTAGTAAGACTACAGCATTTTAAATGCATGTGTCCTAAAATGGTTCAGAGAGCAGCCTTTGATATGATGTCTCATAACTACATAGAGCAGTTTATACTTTTCTGAAAAAAAAATGCAGAGTTTTAATTAAAGAGCTAGATAATTATCCAGGTTGAAACAAAACAAAAGCTATCATGGGCTTTAAAAAACCTTTAGTTTCTCATAAATTTTGCCTAACTTATTAAATTTTTTCTTTTCATTACTTTTGACAGTATTGTATATTGACATCTGATATTTATGAGCATTACGTTAACCTGAAAAGAAACACAAATATTGTGGATTCGAGATATTTTAAATATCTAATACTTTTTTTCTAATCAAGAGCATACTCTTTTTTAAAGGCAAAGTTTGTTTTGTTTTGTTTTGTTTAAATCCTTGAAGATCTGCATTTTTCTTTAGGTCCAAACAACTCCATCGTCTTTGGCTATTAGACTCTCTTTTCCCCAACTTTCCCATATTCCTCTAAAACTGGTGTGCAATACCTAAATTGAACTGTGAGCTTATAAAGGGGTTCAACCAGTGGTGAGCAGAAGCGCAGGATCACTATACAGTTCTATGAATCGTCTTCTGGAACTTGGAAGTTTGTTTTTCATCTCTGGCCTTACACAGTAATACTCTCAATAACTCTTGTCTTTGAAGGGGCTGAAGAATGTTATGTAAAACTATTCAAGCTTCAACTTTTCATAGGTCAGAAATACCCAAGGGCTTTGGTTTTTAATGTAACTTCCTTAGATAAAAACCAGTTTCCTTTTTTCCAATCCGGGAAGTGGATGTCTGTAATACAACATAAATTACACAGTTTCTGATTTTACTGTCTAGACACCATCAACCCCGTTAACACTACCTTCTCTGTCAAAAGTCTGGGCAGGGCCCAAAAAAAACTGATGTCCAACTAAGCTCGGAAATATATTCCTTCCAACTAAAGCTGGCAGGACTCTGGTGAGCACATTTGAAGCCAACAAAAAAGCAGGGTTGGAAAATTAAGAATGGTTTAAAGGAAAAAAAAAAGGGGGGCAAGTACAAAACCCCTTCACAAATTAACAAGGCTCAATGGCATCAAGTACTCGAAGGGTTTCCATCTCTACCTCAACTTCTAAATAAAGTAGAATATCAGCTTTGCAGATAAACGCAGACATTTTTATAGTCTCCCTATTCTCAACAGAGGTTCTGCTATCTGACAGATGAGAGAATTAAAGTACACGCTCCAGAGGACAGCTACACTCACATGAATTTTTACAGCTCTCTTCTCTGAGCTCAAAGTTATCCTACAGTATACACATGAATATTAGAATTTGGAAAGAGAAGGCAAGAAATCAGTTGCTTGTTCAGGGATAGAGACTTACAGAACTGTATGAGGACTGAAGATTCATTACCCTTCTTGGGTCACCCAACTACTTTCCTCTGAACCAGTTGAGGAAATGCTATATTATCCTAATAATAATAGGGGTGAAAACAGTAATGACAGCTATCATCCACTGAGCGACTACTATATGTTAGGCACTACACCAGATGTTTCATACGTACTATCCTCACAACAACATAGCTTTCAACTCTACAACATGTTCGCTACAGAGCAGAAAAGAGACGGTCTGTCTGGAATCAAACATCCAAGGGGGATTATTTTATGAATTTTCAGAAGGTTGATCTTGATGATGTGTTTATATATAGCACTTTAACAATAAAAAGACTTTTCATATTTTAAAAAAAATTTCATCTTCACCAAAACTTTAAGCAGCAGGAATCATTATCCCTATTTTACATACGAGAAAACTAAAGCTCAGGAAGACTGTGACCAAAGCCACACATTCATAAAGAACAAGGCAAGGGCTTGAACACAGATGCCTTGATTCCAACTCCTGTGTCCTTCCCACTATACCCAAGCTGCCACCTATTACATGACTCCACAGAATGGGTTCCAAGAATATTGCTCATAGTAAGCTGTATACAACACTGTCTACTCAATGCAATGAACATTCATTGAGCACCTACTGTGTACCACTTACTGTGCTCAGGACTGGAGACTCAGAAGTGAAAAAAAGAGAAAGTGGTGATGTAGGAAAGGAGTTTATAGATTAGTGAGGGACAGCATCATGAAAATAGGTAACTACAAAAAAGAGCGTATGTGCTAGCCAAAGTATAGGGACCGCAGAGTCTGCAAAAGCTTCAAGGAAAAAGGAATAAGGGACACCTCTGGGTTTCAGTTGGTTAAGCCTCTGTCTGCCCTCAGCTCAGGTCAGGCTCCCTGTTCAGTGTTCTCCTCCCTCTGCCCCTCCCCCTATTCATGCTCTCTCTCTCTCAAATAAATAAATAAATAATCTTTAAAAAAAGAAAGAAAGGTAAAAGATTACTGATTTGTGCAATGTAAGTGCTGTGCCCAAGACCAAATTATTTAGGAAGCTTGATATATGTGGCTTTGTAGGCCAAATCATAGGACATCAAATTAGGAGAGATGGTTAATGTTAGAAACAAGTAAGATGCACAAAAGAAAAAAGAGGGTTCTCCTCTTTCCTAAAGGTGTGTTCTCAGTGAAAAGATCAGGTTACATTTTTAAACCAAATAAATCATTCCAAACAGTGAAATGTCATCTGTAACTCTGACCATTTGTTGCAATGGCAAACCAAAATATTACAGCCCAGTAGAGATGTCTGGAATGTCCAGATGCTTTTCTGGTGCATCTCTAATTGGGGCTGGTTAGAAGTTGAGACATCCATGCTGAGCTCTATTGCCCCTGAGACTGCTCATGAACTTTCCTGCTGAAGTGTTTTCAGAATTTTTTTTAAAGATTTATTTATTTGAGAGAGAGAGGGAGAATGCATGAGAAAACATAAGTGGGGGGAGGGGCAAAAAGAGAGGGAGAAATAGACTCCCCACTGAGCAGGGAGCCCAAAGCGGTGCTTGATCCCAGGACCCCAGGATCATGACCTGAGCCAGACGCTTAATAGACTGAGCCACCCGGGTGCCCCCTACTGAAGTGCTTCCAGAAAGACTGAAAGCCTGAAAACCAGCCTTGCTCAGTGGCTCACCTCCATTTCAAGTCCACCTTTTGTTGTATCCTTTGGCAATCTCTCATCAAAGACATGAAGGTGGAATTCCCACCTATTGAGGCCCCATCTCCCCCCTCTACATCTCCTTCAAACCTCCCAAGACCATCCCCAATCATCTGATTTATGATTTAGCATCATGGAGATGGATTAGGTTTCTGGGTGCAAAGTAAAGATCTCATTTCTAGCCAGTTCTTCTCCCTTTTTCTTCCTCCTTCTCTCCTCCCATTTGCTCTTTTCCTTCTCATTCACCACCCTCTTTGCAGCAATAGCTTTTTATGTCTTCGTTTTCACCTGGAGGCAAGAGAAAAGGGTTACAGAATAGGCCATCTTTCATCAGGAGAGAAAAGGAGGCCATCATCATGAATTTCAAAACTCAAAAGGAAAAAAGACCAGACTATAGTCTCCTCAGCCAGAGCCCCCCCCCCCCCCCCACAATACAGTTCAGTGTTCGGATTCACTTATAACAGGAGGTAGTTAGTCATATGTGAGACACCAACCGCTGCCTGTCTGTTTATATTCTGGAATCTGTCCTGTTCACAGACTCTGCTGCTCTGAGCAAACCTATAATCGTCTTTCTGAAACACAGCTGAATGAACCAATACTGGGGGCCTGACACAAATTCAGTCTCTTCACAGGCTGGTCAACTACCTATGACTTGGTTGCCTGGCTCAAAAACTTAGTATGGGCCCATGAGACTCCCCATTTGGGATTTAGAAACAAGGAAAATGCAAATCTGAGTCACACTGATATGGTTAAGTTAGGGGGATATGAGGTAAATTCTGGACCACAAGGAAACTAAAGTTATTTGGAAACAGAGTAAGATAAAGCAGATCCACAGAGAATAAAGAGCATGAGGAAAAAAGAGATTCCATCTTCCAAATGATTTTCTGATTTCCGTTTGAGTATATTCTTACAATTTCCTTCTTTTTCTTGCAGCAAACATGGATAGGTCTTGTTGTTTTTCCACAATCTACAATAATCTGACTAGAATGCAAAATCATTGACCCAGTAATATGATTGCTAGTCTTAGCCGGGAGGTAGATCTGATAGCTCTCTATCTAGTTCCAAAACTTGCCAAAAATCCAAATTCAGTTACCAGGAATTGTAGGCTTAGTCAGTCTGAGTTATGCAAAATGTCAACCAGAAGGCCCTTGCTATCTGAATTTTGACAGGCTAATCCTCAATGGAAACATTGGAAAGATTTCTCTTCTGCAAAACTATCTTCTTCCTTCACAGTCAATCATCAAAATAAGTCAGCTCTGACCCTGTATTTATCACTTTCTCTAACCAAGGAAGTCATGGAGACCTTGTGCTATGCTGTGTTCAGCAGTAAATATCAACCAATTATGATTGGGAGCCAGAATCTTCATCATCCTTTCTTGTGAGAACATCAAGATCTATTAGTTTGAAGTTGTTATCCCAGATCATCAATCAGAGTTCATGTTTTTAGCATTGGTAATCTTGCTTTTTAATTCTCTCCATCACCTCTTTTCTAAAAGATAAAGAATGTCAGGAGTTACTAAGAATGAGGCATTCTGAGGATCTGGTTTATTTTAGAGTTCTACAAAGGATTTACTTCCTCCTCATACTACCCGCCTTTGTTTACAAGTGAATGTCTATCGCTCTCCTTCAGAGCCAATATTCACATGAAAAATATCTACATAAATGAGTGGTGTCATAATCTGAAAAAATGTGCTGTGCATCAACAGTGGCTCTAAGTTCCCACTATGGTTCAGGACACTCCAATGACTCAAATGACCTTTCTGCTAAAGGATCTGCATCACTTCCTTTGTTCTAGTTTTGTACTATATGGAATTACAATAATGTGAATAATTTTTCTTCTACAGAAAACAACAAAAAAACATAGGAAATCTACAAAAACTGTCTTGACAACTGAGATAATCACACTTTAATCTGCTTAGTTAAATACATTAAGATCACTATTTTACCAGCATACACCATTTTACTAAATCATACTAAAGTCAGTTTAGTCAGAGTTCCAAGAACAGATTAATTTATTGAACTGAGTCAGAAAAGTAGCGTTTAATTGATAGTTAATTATTATAGGAGGTAGGAAGGGAGAAGGAAAATTAAGGATGTGCCCAAGTCAAGTCACTTTACTCTAAACTTCCCAATAGGTTGAACCTAACAGATAATTTAAAACATAGGAAGATGTGTTGGATTTGAGGTCCAGTCAGCAGAATGGTCCACCAGCGACCAGGGATGGTCCTAACTGTGGGCAGAAGGAAGAAGAGTCAGAATTGGAAGTGGCATTAGTGACTCCAGAAAAAGGGAACAGGCTGATGGGTCCACCCCAGCATACGGCAGGCTAGTGTTTGGCCTGACATTTACCAGGCAGGTACCGGAGAAGGCTGGCACAACACGGGACCAGATGGTTTGGCGGTAAGCTTAAGGAAGTCTCCTGTTCAGGACACTAGAGGTCAGTCTTGAGGTCTTTCACTGGGAATCCAGACAGGTAATCAGCGAGATCAAGATATAAATGTAGTCAATGGAACCAGGGCACAACTTGAGCATCTGAAACATTACCAAGGGTCGTGTCAGAACAAGGCCAATAACAGAAATGATGAGGCTGACCCACTACTGACTACTGACTATTGACTAAATTCTAAATTCCTCTGTTAACAGACGGACTGCTCCAAGAGCTGGGAATACGATCAAGGCAGCTGATGAGAAGGATGGATTTAAAGGACTAACATACAATAAATACATGATAAACGATATTATGCTGTTGTTTGTTGTAGGGGAGAGAATTAACCAGGAGAAGATAGGTTGCCCTGGAAGGGGGTCTATAAAACCTGAAAACTAGACCTAGGGACACAGAGACAGGTAGGTAGAAATCCAAACAGGTAGACAGAATGAATATCCAGAAAGCGTGGTGGCAGAAACAAGTGGGAGGTGAGGTTGAAGGTTAGGAAAGAGGTGTGGTGGTGATGGAGAGATGAACATTGTGGGGTCCAGAAGTCAGAGCAGACCAGAGATAAGTCCTCATGGGGCTAGAGTACAGGGGCTGGACTCCAGTCCTCTAAAGAAGGGAAAATGAATATTCATAAGAAGAAAATCAGAGCTGTCCAAAGAGGATCAACAAGTGTGAGAAATGTATTCATTTTCTTGAATATGGATAACACTGGTCCCAAGAACAAAAGTAAAGAGAGAGGAAGGGTAAGAAGCCAGTGGCTTATTCAAGCCATCACAGAAGTTAAGTGTCTTAGTTATGAGGTTAAGGGATGCTGGAACCTAAAGCCAGACATGTCATCCTACCCTCCCTCCCTCTAAGGTACAAAGACCGTATGATCCAGACATGCTCCTAGGTGTATGGGCTCCCTCAACCAAAACTCAGGGATACAAGAATTAGACAGGTTTGGAGCTTGCTTGTATTATTGCTTGTATTATTGTTTATACTGTTGGCTGGGGTGGGGTGGGGGCCTATGTTACCAAATGAAACACAGAGTTAGGGTAATATCTATGTCTAAAATAGTGACAATATATTTCTTTCATGTATTACTCACGGAATTTTTCCTTTGATTTGACTCCGGGAAGACTGAGCAACACTTAGTGTGGGTGTATGGGTGGAATTAACCCTTGTCTTTTACTCAGAGAGCCAGGGGAGTTTCCTTCCTTGAGCTGGAACCATCCACTCTAGAGTTCGGACTCTTACTCAGCATGTCCTTCTGTGTTTATAAGTTAAGGTCAAGGTTCTTCATGGGTTGCTTAACTATTTGGCAAGGAACCCTGCCAACAAATACCAAGCCCAAACTAAATGCATGGCTGAAGATGCTGGCCAGCTTATCTGTGATTCTCCTTGTATGGAAGGTTTTGGGGCCCATGGATGAGGGGTAGAGAGATGGGTAGCTGCTGAGCTGAAACCATGTTTTCAAAAAGAGAAGGCTTTGTCTCTCATTCTTCTCAGCGTCCTCATTAATGGATTGGACAGCTGCCCTTTGGGGACAACAAGCCTGTGACTTTGGTGTTTGCTAACCCAAATTCTCTAATGGTTGGAGTGGCTCTTTGTGCCTTTTCTGTGGTTTAGGGGCCAAATGCCCAGGTCTTGGTTGGTGTGGCTCTTTGTGCCTTTTCTGTGGTTTAGGGGTCAAATGCCCAGGTCTTGGAGTCAGAAAGACCAGGCTGTCCATCTCAGTTCTACTTCGTAACTACTTAACCTTAAACAAGTTGTGTAACCTCTCCTTACTTTCTCCACTTGTAAAATGAGGGGGACTATATGGCTGAGATGAAGTAAGGTAAACAAAGCAGCAAACATAGTACAAAATAAGTGGTAGTCACATGTGTTCTTGAAGCCTACCTAGCTCCCAAAGTCTTTTATAGGGTGCATATTCTGATATAATTAGTCTCCTGGATCTAACTAGAGGGCTCTCCCCAGAAGTCCCATAAAATAGCTAATCCTTTAACATGTGGCAAAAAGTCAGCCATACTCAGTGCCACTGCTTATAGTTCCTACTATCATAGGTCTGAAAGCCAACTGAGCTAGGCCAGGGTACTCTAAGAGCTGGTTCTAAGACTTCTACAGAAGATTGTGGGACTGGGGACACATCTCTAGGTATTATGATGTGGGAGGGAAGGTTGTGGCCCAAGTCCTATAGGTGCTGAGTTTACACTTCACAGGTATCCACTACGTAATATCCACAACCCTGATCTTATAGTGTACCTTCATATTCATTTTTTTTTTTCATTTAAACCTCAACACAATAGAGGCTGACCAAGAACAGCATTTTCCCTAGTTTATAGATGGGAATCCTGAAGTCTACAGCAATCACCTGCCAGCCCCGAGCTACACTGCTTTTAAGTAAAGATTTTAAGGCTTCCTAGTCCACATCCCCCTCGATGCCAACCTACCTCTTTAATGCCTGGGGGAGTATCTCTGGTAACATCATATTAGACCAGTTATTTATCATTTGATCAATGAACATTTACTGCCTACTGTTTAATAAGATGTCTATCTAAGAACTGATACTCAGGGTCTTTTCCAGCAAAAGTCTCTTATTTTTAAAGCCTTATGAAATAATATTTTTTTTCCTTTGCAGCCCTTACTATTTTTAAATATGCATATATTTGTAATTGTTTATTTTATGTTTGTCTCCCTAGTTAGACTCCCCAGTTAGGTTTCATTGGGGCAGGCATCATACTTGTTTATCAGTTTTACATACAGCAGGCACTCAATAATAATTACATGAATAAAAGTCACATTTTCTTTTCTTACAGAATGACAAAACTGTACCCAAAATTTATTTCTCCAACTTCACCTTGCTAATAAGTAGTAGATCTGCGTCTTTATAGAGTTGACTGAAGCCTTAAAAGCAACCTCTATTCCCAAAAGGTTGTCAAGGCTTAGTAGTCACAGTACAAGTGACACTGGTCAGATCTCGTCAGTCAGAGACATCTTCAAGAAAAGCCCATTATCCCTAGTTCATAAATAATAATGTTGCTATTACCATTATGTACAATCCTTCATTGGCCATAACAATGTTACAGTGTAATCACATTTGTATAAGGCATCACAGTACTCAGAACACTGATCTTCAACATCCTTGGGAATCAGGAAGAAAGATATTTTACTGGAAATGAAAACTTGTGAATTGCCCACTATTATATAACTGAAAAGTGAAACTAGACTCAATTCCAAGTGTAATTTTACCTTGCAATGGACGAAGAATTTTTAAAGTCCCTAAAGAAAAAAGAGGACTCAAATAAGTAAAATTAGAAATGGGAGAGAAGAAGCAACAATTGATACCACAGAAATACAAAAGATTATAAGAGACTATTATAAAAAATTATATGCCACCAAATTAGACAACCTAGCATAAATACATAAATCTCTAGAAACATCCAATCTTCTAGAACTGAATCAGACAGGAATAGAAAGTGTGAACATATCAATTACTAGTAACAAAATTAAATTTGTAATTAAAAAACTCCCAAGAAACAGAAGTCCAGGACCAGATGGATTCACAAACATCTAAAGAAGAGTTAATTCCAATTTTCCTCTATCCCAAAAAAATGGAAGAGGAAAGAGAGCTTCTAAATACATTCGATGAGGCCAGCATTATCCTGATACCAAAACCAGATAAAGATCCTACACAAAAGGAAAACTACAGGCCAATATCCCTGAAGAACATGGATATAAAACCCTCAAGAAAATATTAAGAAATCACACTCAACAATACATTAAAAAAATCATTTGCCATGATCAAGTGGGTGTTATTCCAGGGAGGATGGTTCAATATTTGCAAATCAATCAACATAGTACATCGACAAAATGAGTAATAATAGTCACATAATCATCTCAAGAGATGCAGATAAAGCATTTGACAAAATTCAATATCAATTCATGATAAAAGCTCTCAAAAAAGTGGTGGATTTAGAGGAAACATACCCCAACATAATTAAGGCCATATATGAAAAACCCACAGATAATATCATGTTCAATGGTGAAAAACTGAGAGCTTTTCCTCTAAGATCAGGAACAAGACAAAGATGTCTACTCTCACCACATTTATTCAACACAATAATGGAAGTCCTAGCCTCAGCAATCAGACAGGAAAAAGAAACAAAAAAATCCAAACTGATAAGGAAAAGTTTAAATTGTCACTATTTATAACTCACATGATAATATACATAGAAAACCCTAAAGACTCCATGAAAAAACTATTAGAATTAATACATGAATTGAGTAAAGTTGCAGGAGACAAAATTAATGCAAAGAAATTGGTTATATTTCTATATACTAATAACCAAGTAGCAGAAAGACAAATTAAGATAATTCCATTTACAATGGTAGCAAAAAGAATAAAATATCTAGGAATAAATTTAACCAAGGAGGTTAAAACACTATAAAACACTGATGAAGGGCATTGCAGATGACACAAACAAATGGAAAGATATTCCATGCACATGGACTAGAAAAATTAATACTGTTAAAATGGCTATGCTATCGAAAGCAGTTTACTGACTCAATGAAATCCCTCTCAAAACACTAATGGCATTTTTCACAGAACTAGAATAACCCTAAAATTTTCATGGACCACAAAGCTGCCAAATAGCCAAGGCAATCTTGAGAAAGATGAACAAAGCTGCAGGTATCACAATCCCAGATTTTAAGATCTAATACAAAACTGTAGTATTCAAAACAGTATGGTATTGGCACAAAAATAGACATATAGACAATGGAACAGAAAACAGAGCCCAGAATTAAACCTATGATTGTATGGTCAACTAATCTATGAATAAAGAGGGAAGAAAATTCAATGGTGAAAAGACAGTCTCTTCAAAAAGTGGTGCTGGGAAACCTGCACAGCTACAAGCAAAAAAATAAAACTGGTCCACTTCCTTACACCACACACAAAAATAAACTCAATATGGATTAAAGATCTAAATGCAAGACCTGAGACCATAAAAACTCCTAGAAGAAAACACAGGCAATAATTTCTTCAACATAAGCCTTAACAATATTTTTATAGCTATGTCTCCTGTGGTAAGGGAAACAAAAGCAAAAAAACCCCCAAAAACCCAAAATATCAGGGCTACGCCAAAATAAAAGGTTTTATACATCAAAGGAAACCATCAACAACAACAAAAAAGGAGGCTACTGAATGGGAAATGATATTTGCAAATGATATATCTGATTAGGGATTAATATCCAAAATATAACAAACTTACACAAATCAACACCATAAAAATAAATGATCTGATTTAAAAAATGTGCAGAGGACCTGAACAGACATTATCCCAAAGAAGGCATACAGATGGCCAACAGATACATGAAAAGATGCTCAACATCACTAATCAGGGAAATGCGTATCAAAACCACAATGAGATATTACCTTATACTTGTCAGAATAGTAGCTGAAAAAGACCAAAAAATAACAATTATTGACAGGGATGTGGAGAAAAAGGAACCCTTGTTGCATAGTTGGTAGGAATGGAAATTGGTGCAGTCACTGTAAAAAGTAGTATGGAGGTTCTCAAAAATTTAAAAATAGAATTACCATATAATCTAGTAAGTCCACTACTGGCTATTTACCCAAAGAGAATAATTCAAAAAGATATATGCACTCTCATGTTTATGACAGGTTTACAATAGCCAAGACATAGAAGCAATCCAAGTGCCCTTCAATAGATAGATAAAAAAAGATGTGGGGTGTGTACATATATATGTACATACATATGTGTGCATACATATATGTACATACACATATATAGTGGAATATTATTCTGCCATAAAAAGGAGATCTTGCCATTTATGAGACCGTAGATGGTCCCAGAGGGTATTATGTTAAGTGAAATAAGTCAAAGACAAATACCACATTATTTCGCTTATATGTAGCATCTAAAAAACCAAAACAATTGAAAAAAAAAAAAAACCTCAAAACAGAGACCATAAATGCAGAGAACAAACTGGTGGTTTCCAGAAAGGGGAGAGCAGAGAGAGATGGCAAAATAGGTAAAAGGGAGTGGGAGATACAGGCTTCCACTTATGGAATGCATAAGTCACAGGGATAAAAGGTAGAGTATAGGGAATACAGTCAAGAGAATCACAACACTATATGGTGAGAGATGGGTGCTATACTGGTAGTGAGCATAGCATAACATATAGATTAGTTGAATCACTATGTTATATACGGGACACTAATGTAACATTGTGTACAACTATACTAAAATACAAATAACAATTTTTTAATCATGTTGTATCATGGCTATACTTATTGTGGTGAGCACTGTATAATGTATAGAATGTTGATTCATTATGTTGTATTACCTAAAATTAATATAATACTGTATGTTAACTATACTTCAATAAAAATGGTAATAATAAAGAAAAAAATAAACAAAAATTTTAAAGTCCTTAAAATAAACATACTAAATGTATAAAGATATTAGAAATAGGAATTCAAATCTAAAAACTCATAAATGGGGATGCCTGGGTGGCTCAGTTGGTTAAGCGGCTGCCTTCAGCTCAGGTCATGATCCCAGCGTCCTGGGATCGAGTTCCACATCGGGCTCCTAGCTTGGCAGGGAGCCTGCTTCTCCCTCTGCCTCTGCCTGCCTCTCTGTCTGCCTGTGCTCGCTCTCTCTCTCTCTCTCTAATAAATAAATAAAATCTTTAAAAAAAATACTCATAAATGACTGGTTCAAGATCAAATGGTTAATTTAAAGGCAGAGATTCTCTAAGTATTCAATTGCTTAGAAGATCAGAGGATTAAAAACAATTATAGAAAGAATAGCATCTTTTGATTCAGTTAAGGATGACTTGCTCCTAACAAAATGAGGTGAAGCGAAAGCCAGGGCCCCTACACGACCTGCTTGTAGAGCAGCACACACAGGTGCTGGGGAACTGGCCCAGGTTCCCACTGAGGCTCTAGCAGAGGTTCTAATGGTCTTCCCAGCCTCCTGGCATGTTTCAGTAGAGCCAGCAGAGGGGCACAAAATACAAGAGCCATGGACCCCAATTCCTAAGCAAAGTCTTAACATCTGGGCAGGCTACAAGCAGCAAGCCAGAAGCTGAAGAGATGGAACTCTTTAGCTTCCGGGGTAAGAAGTAGGAAGAGAAAAAAGAGTATCAACCTTATGGGCTTGAATGACTGCTCTCTAGAAATACAAAAAGCAGGTAACAACAGAAAAGGAGGGATTGAGCAATGAAAGAAGAGCTACTCTGTGCAAAGTACAACTCAGCACTCTAACATGTTAATGCATCTAGGCACATAACAAACTTACAGATGCTCAAAACAACCCCCATTTTTACAGATGCTGAAATTGAAGCTCACCGTGCTCAATACTACTCAGCTAATAAGTGGGGGAACCGTAATTTGAATTCCTAGCTGTCCTTTTCCACTCTTGAAAGCAATGGAAAGGAAGAGAAAGCACAGCTCAAGGAATGTCACAGGAATCGGTCTGCCTCCAGAGGCAGTTTAAAAGTATGTGTCTGCAGGTACCAGACTTGGTGTGAGAGGTGTGCATCCTGGGAATGACAATGTTTGAGGCACCTGAGATGACCCAGCACTTCAAGTGATGATGGACTGAGGGAGTGGGGCAAGCTGAAGATGCACGTGGGCAGATTAGTGGGGAGCAGGGGAAAGCAGAATCAGTGGGAAGGAGGCTGGGGTCAACAAAACATAAAAATGTACCGGGCTCTAATGTGGCCCTTTTAATAACCGGTGTGCTGTCTGAATACATGCCATCCTACCCTATCACAACACATCATCATAATTTGGTTTACAAATGAAGATATCATGTCTAAGTGTATGGAAATACTCTAAAGCATTTTTGTGATGGAGTCCTTGATATCTGAAAATGCCTACTTCTGAAAAGAACCCCAAACTTGCCACCTACGCTGTGTTTCTTCTTTTCCTTTCCATCTCCTGCATTTTGCTGCATTGAGACAAGTGACTCTACCTTCCCTTCCTACTAGGTAATAAAATGAGACAAACTACCTATTTGCTCAATGAAAGTCAGTGGCTCTGACGCATGTCAAAATTCTATTGTTGCTGCAAACAGCAAAGAATATCAATAAAAGCTAATGTTAGTACTTGGTTAAGTTTTATCTTGGTTTCCTAGGTAAGTAGATTTCAATAGCAATGACCTCCAGCCAGAAATAGACCTGATGTCACAATCCACAACACACAAGGGAACTGTATGTATGTGTATAAATGAAACAGTACTTGGCTGTCTTATGGGTAATGCATGTGCTCTGACATTTTCAATTCCAGTTCATTTATACAAGAGTGCGAACAAAAAGTAGTGTTGTGATCTAATTCTGAGTTGAAACTTATAATTTGAAAATCACTATCCAGACCAGAATATGAGGAAAAATTCATGGTGTTATGGGAACTCCTCAACAGGAGGAAAGTAAAGAAGGGTAAGAAAGCTCCAGGGACTGCACACATTCTTTCTCCTCCACTGACAGCTCCAAAAAAGGGTGAAATCAAGAGAAAGGAAGGGTGATACGAAGTTGATTACAAGCTGAAAGAGCCCAGTGAAAAAGCAGAATTCATTCAAAAAAGTATTTCTCCTGGCTAGCGGTCCACCAAAATAATGTAACTTAAGAATCCCTCTAATTAGTTTTGATGACCTGCATTACTACCAAACATTATGCACAAGGAAGGCTTTGTTAGAAAACTGATTTTATCCAAACTTGATGCCGAGTGTATATAAACTGTGTGTGTGTGTGTGTGTGTTTAAAACAGTCAAGGGACAGTAGCTGTTGCATTTGTAGAATTTCCAGTCATTAGGCTGACCTCAGGGCAGGCGAGTGTTTCAGGGAGCGTGAATCGAATCATAATTGAAACTTCAGCTGTGTTGAGGCCAGTGGGCTATATCTTGTATGTTTTTCTGCACTTACTTTCAAAAAAATCTTCTAACCTAAATCCCTATTCCTTCTCTCCCTCACAGAGAAGCTTCTCTCTGGGGACTAGTTTAGAAGCAATATTCGTCCTCAATTTTCTTGCAAACCACCAGAGGCTTCAGTTATCCAGCTCAGTGCTCACAAAGAAAAATGTTGTCATGAACATGACAAATGCATTACCCATTTTTCTTTCTCATGTAGTATAGCTCCAAGATGCACAATTCCAAACCCCTTTCCTATAAGCACACAATTTCTCCAGTCATAGCCACACTGTTTGCGTCTGTAATTATTCCCTTACCAAAATCTTCAAAGCACTGCTTTAGAGGGGGACAAAAGAGCAGGTGTGAGAGAGTACACTCCACTCTTAGTACTAGGCTGCTCAGCTGTGCACAGGGGGGTTACCACTGAAAATCGGATGCTGTTTCCCTATAACCACAGACTAACTTGTTACTAACTAGTCAAATACACTTTGTCAGAATGAACCCCAACCTATATGTTAGTTCAAATGATTCATATTTAGTATGAGTAGTAACACTAACAAATATTGCTAAAATGGGTTACTTGGGGAAGAAAATTAAATTTCCTTTGGGCATTCGTCTGTAAAGGCTGGATTTACACCTATTTAGTGTTGCAGAGTGTGAAGAAAAAATGGAGAAACCAGTGATTTTCAAGGTCCCTTCTAGGCCTTTAGGCATTGGTCTGAGAATGGCATGAACATTATAATTATGTTTTAGGACATTCTGTGTTTTGACACATTCTGGTGTTCTTTAAAGAAAAAAAGAAGTGTTCTGAGTTTCCATCCCCAAATGCACTGGAAATCCTAACACTGGACACTGAGGCTTCCTGGGATCATTGCAGATCTCAGCTTCCATCTGGAAGCTACTGGTAAGAAAATGTAGGAGTCAACGCCCCTGGATGCAGTTTGCTCAGTGGTTCAGTTCTTACTGCTACCACATTTTCTACTTGCAAAAAAATGAAAAAGATGCCAGTTCAAATGGAAACTACGCTTGCCTGTCTTAATGTAACCTTCCCTCAACTGGTACAGAATGTCACTGAAGGAGAGGAAGAATCAGCTTCTAGCAAATTGTGGAGCTGACAGTCTTTCTCCTCCTCATGTTCCTCCATTAAGCTTCACTTCCCGCCCCTGATGGACAGGGTTCCAATTAGCCAGAAGGTCCGATTTCCAACCTAGGCAAATGGAAATCAAGCATGACTTGATACACATAGAGAAACAGTTAGGATTTTGGCCAGGATTCCCAGATCCCAACTGGACAACAGGCATAGTCCTCCAGAATTTTTATAAAGAGGCTGAGAGGTGTAATCCAATTCAAAGGAGATACAGTGTGTTTTCACTTTTTTTTTTTTTTTGGCAGTGACCTATAGTAAGAAACGTATTTTATATAGCTAATTAGTATACATAGAAACACAAATGTATACAAATGAAAAAAGTTTCATGACACCATTTTACCATGTTGCAGTGCACTCTGACATTTTCTCTTGATCCTGTTACGATAAAAATAAATGGGCTGGCCATGACCACTAAACTGATTTCATGACCCCTCTATGGTAGGTGAAGGACAGCAGTTTAAAAACATGCACACACACAACTGTACAAAAAGCCTTGTCTTGAAGCTGTGCTCTATTCATTGCTAAACTATTCACATATTCGGAGTGGTCTGGGAAAGCCTGGAGACTAGTGGAGGCCTAAAGCTTTGGAGATGTTTAGTTTGAGAATAACATAAAAAGGAAGAAAGCAGCACCCTTTGTGACCAGGGTCTCTCTCTGTCTCCCAGCACTGTATTTTTTTGCAGAAAGGAGAGCTGGAAAACTTGGGCCCTGATGAAGGACTAAAAGGGTGTAAAGAAAGTTAGAAGAATACCAAAAGCAAGAATAAAATGGTTTGAGTACCTCAAAATAAAGCACTAGATTTAAATTTCTCCACATAAAACTCTGGAATTGGAAAATATGTTTATATCATAGTGGCCTAAAATATGACCCAAAGCCAAACCACAGTTATATTATTCTTTCTTTGTAAAATGAGGGTTTCCTATGATCCCCAAATATTATAATTAAGAGAATAAAATGGATGTGTTTTTCTTCCATTATTATGTTTTAACGGTACCAAGAGCATTAAATTAGCTAATTTCAGCTCTTTGAATAATTTCAGACAAAAGAAGTCTAAGTTTACCACAAACATATCTCTAAACCTTAAAAATAATTACATCAGGGCGCCTGGGTGGCTCAGTGGGTTAAGCCTCTGCCTTTGGCTCAGGTCATGATCTCAGGGTCCTGGGATCGAGTTCAGCATCCGGCTCTTTGCTCAGCAGGGAACCTGCTTCTCCCTTTCTCTCTGTCTGCCTCTCTCCTACTGGTGATCTCTCTCTGTGTGTCAAGTACATAAATAAAATCTTTTTTAAAAAATTACATCAGTATCTTACTGTTAACACTCTTAAATTGTACATAGCTAACTACAGAAAGGCTATATTTAAATGGGTATCCTTTTTATTTTCTTATTCAGAAAAATAACTATGCAGTTCCGGAAGACAAAAGTTGAAATTTTGAAAACAAAACCCAAATTTTAGCACCAGGAATGGAAATCAACACATATGCACAGAGGGTTTGTAAGAAAGAACTGCCATGGGCAAGTCAAGACTTTTAGTTCTAACAAAAAACACAGCTTATACATTTCACATTCATTCACTCTCCATTTCTTCAAGCCATTGATTCACATTTACCACAGAGACATCAACTGGCAGACAGTGAAAGTCATATGATGATAGACAGTATGTGGGTCTAGGTATGTTACACTCTTCCAGTGGCTTTTATCTAAGTTTTCTAAATAAAAAATTACTTAAGTATGCTACAAATGGTTGAGTAAGCTGAGCTTTTGAAATAGAGTTGGGAAATTCAGCTTTATCTCATAATGGATTATCATTAGCAAGGCATGATGTTATAGGATGGGTTAGTTACGGAGGACAAGCATGTGTCAGGTTGAATAAAATCCAGTATGTTTTTTTTATCCACCAAAACCCTAATCCCATCTCACAAACCTAAGTTATCATCATTGCCCCATCATTTTTTCCACATCTCCTTATCCTTTTTTTTTCCCCTGCCCTTCTACATCCCATCCCAACATGACCTGAGACCCAGAAAGAAAACACGGCATCTCCAAGTTGGAAAGAAAACTAGATATTCCTACCAGTGTAAAAAATCAAAACTAGTGTCACCCGCTCCCTAGAATAGTGTTATACTCCTACCATGTTGCCTTTTGCAGCACATACAATATTTCACCTATGAGTACATATGGATGCTTACTTTAGGCTGCACTTGATTTATATTAGTGTGAGATTCACTAATGTCTACTGCCAAGATGGAAAGATTTGTGAATAAAAACACATTTTGAAAGCAAAATAATTTTCTCTTACTTGCCATTGACGCAGATAATGTTATATATAACTATATACTATAGGATGCCAGGTTTACCCGATACATCCTAATGCAGCAAATTTGGGACCAAAGAGGAAAAACTACTGCCCCTACCAAATGGCATTCTAGCAACCTCAAGAAATAAGTCTCAGTCTTGGAGTGCACAATTAGGAATAGGGTGTGCTAAAGGGTCAAATCGCTTTAGGCCCCGAACAGGAAATACAGTTAAGGATGTAGTTCTCTTGGTGAACCTGGAAATAGGGAACAAAATCTCAGAGCTCTGAGAGCACATAGGCAGGCTTTTTTCAATGCTGTAACCTCCTCAATGTTAATGAAATTACTTTTACTGGACTATCATCCTTATCCTACCTCATAGTGCTTGCTATCTCTGGAAGGCTGCCTCTCTTCCTTTCCTGGTTACTTCTAACTCAATATTCTTTTCTTCTGAGAGGTCCTGATGTGGGTCAGACACACCTCCGGGAGCTTCCACAGCACTAGACAGAACTCTGTCGTGAAACCAGTCCCCTTTGTCTGCAAGCATTTGTCACCAGTCTGCGTCCCTAGTGAACTGTGAGATCCTGAGGGCAGCAGTGTTATCTAATTCAGCTATGTCTCCCTAGCACCAAACATTGGATCTGGCATGTAGTAGACAGTTGCTGAATGAACAAACATATAGCAGTGATACAACTATTATTCCTTTACCTTTTAAAGTACAGTCATTTTTAATATAATCATGGCCTCATAATTAGTACTATGAGCAAATTAGAAAATTTTAGTATTTCTTAAACAAAACAAGAACAAAGAAATCAAGGCAAAATATCTTTAATAAAGGCAAAGCTCTGTTTAATTAATTAAGCATATTTAAATCAAGCAAAATGTTGATGAATTAATATTCACAATAATGAAAATTTACCCCTATAAGCCCATCCAGTTGCAACTAAAAGTTGTAGTCTCTTTAACTTGCTAACATAAACTAAGTCAGGTTTGCCCACATTGATTTGTTGGGCAAAACTGAACCAACCCGTAATAACGTGTACTTTCATCTTTGTACTCTGCTGAGCTGTTTTCTCTAGTCATAGCTGTTTTTTTTTAAAGATTTTATTTATTTTATTTGTCAGAGAGAATGAGCACAGGCAGACAGAGTGGCAGGCAGAGGCAGAGGGAGAAGCAGGCTCCCTGCTGAGCAAGGAGCCGGATGTGGGACACTGGGATCATGACCTGAGCAGAAAGCAGCTGCTTAACCACCTGAGCCACCCAGGCGTCCCTCTAGTCATACTTGTTTAGATGACCTAAACATTCAGAAACAGGAGTCTAAAGTCTGGTTATTTATTCTCTCCATGTGATGCTACTCCTTCGTTAGCAATCAGCTTCAGGAAGACAATGTACATCATTAAATTGTTTGACAATGATGAAGGGAACTGGGATGGCATTATATGCACACATTTTTAAATTGGATTTGTTGTTTGAGATTATTCCTGCTTGTCCATTTGGATGAAAAGTGCCTGCTTATGAAATGAGCCTGAGGACAGTAACAGATTTAATACCTAATGTCAGTTTAGGAAAAACAATACAAGCTAACTTCAAAGGTCAGAGGAGCATTTTGATAGAACATCGGGGACTTAGCTTTGGTAAATAAATATTTATTGACTATCTGGGATGAACAACACACTGGGCTCTGTATAAGATATGAATGAAACTTTTCTTTCATTAAAATTTCATTTATTTTACCTTTGAGTAGGGGAATGAACTCTACAATGTGTCCAAGTCTCCAGGTAGAAAATGAGGCTTTCTCAAGTGATTACAGATGTTAATAGCAAATGCCCATGAAATAAACAACAACCAGCACTCATTTTTTAAACATGCATCTCCAAACTCATACTGAGATTCATAAGAGGCCATGAATAATTTATGTATGATTCAAAAGCAATAGAAGGTAAATCTTTGTTCACAAGTCTTAAGTAGATTTTTCTGTGTTGTGGCTTATATTAATGGATGGACACCTACCATTATTATAATGAAACCAATTTTGAAGAAATCTGAGCTCAACAAAAATTTAAATACATGCAAAAGCTATTTTCCACCATTTCTGAATTGTAAGAATCCATCTCTGCCTTCTTAGTCTTATAATGATTCTCTTAATGATCCTAGGAATCTCTGCAGAAAGCTCATTTTCAGCTAATAGTATCTAATAGAAGTCACTCCCTACTCATCACTATGTTCATTTTCAAGGCTCTCAAGATCAACTGCATGGGAATAGATTGCATTATATATAGATGCACTCCAGTTCCCAAGACACATCAATTTCCAAACATTTTTTGCCAAGACCAAGTAGAGTCAAAAAGAAACATCCTGAAAGGGAGCAGTTGTTCTAACCAGTTGGAGGAGACGATTTATCAAGAGCCGTTAATCCACTGCCCTGTAAAGAGCCTCCAGCACATTTACTTTCCATTTGGTGAAAGTAAGAGTAAGTTCTAATTATGGATTAGGGCAGTTTTCTCACCTGATGTTAAAAAGAAATTTGAGAAAATGTATGCATTTTAAAAAGCAATCATCCAGTCTGCTGGTAAAGAAGATACAATTCTGCACAAATTGTGCCTACATAATTCTGGGGTTTCATGTAAATGATCAGATTATTATTATTTAACTAAAATGAAAACAATCTACTCTCATTTATGAGAGGAGGGAAGTAAAACATTCACCCCGTTAATATCCAACTGAGATTTGCATATTGCTGGCTGCATAGAAAGGGATTCAGGTAGTTATTTTGTATTGATTTAATGTTCTGTTATGATTAACCACAACTGGCTAAAAGCACATCAAGGAAAAATGACCTTCACATTTTCATGAAGACCTCAGTTCTGTCATTTATTAGCTGTGTGTCTTTGGACAACTTACTTAACTCTGGTTACCTGAGCCTCAGTTTCCTTCTTTTAAATAGAGTTGATAATAATACCATCTTTTGCAATTCACACACACACACACAATGTGGTACATGTTAGCTAGTCATTAGACATGGTCTTGATGCTCACCTTGCCTCTGGGATCATCAAGGTTATGCTTTTAGCCCAACCAAAGAATAACCCAGGGCCAAAATATGTAGGTCCAAACAGTTAAGTGCCCTAACAAAAGGGGATTTCTATCTAAATAGGTATTGCTCATGCCTTCCATTTATGCCTCCATGTCCCTACCCAATGTCCAATTCCACTTTTCTGATTTGTTACCTTGTGCTATGTGCATTGCCTTCTTCCTCAAGAAGCCCCTAAAAATATAAATGGTCCAGGAAAGGATAATTAAGGCTGTTATCACCTTGTGAGAATGAGTTTGTGTGTTTTTACTCCTAGACATAATATCCCACATACTAATCCTTGGTACCTGGGAAAGGATAAAATGACTCTGAAAGAGGGGCAAAAGGGCACAAGATATACTTTACAATTTTGCTTGAGTAACCCTCACCAGTTAATCATTATGTACTAGAAAACCTTCTGTAAGGAAAATCAGAAAAATGTTATTCGTAGTTGCCTCTAAGGAAGGGAACAGAGTAAGTCAGGTACAAGAGCAGGGAAACTTACTTTCACCGCCTATCTATCCTCTTGTACCTTTTGAATTTGGTGCTGCAGAAATGTATAACCCATCCAAAAATTTTAATTTTTTTTTAAACCCAATCCTTACATTCTGTCACTTGTCTT
Source organism: Taxidea taxus jeffersonii (assembly GCA_003697995.1). Lineage (NCBI taxonomy): Eukaryota > Metazoa > Chordata > Mammalia > Carnivora > Mustelidae > Taxidea > Taxidea taxus. Next base: position 25,675 of record RCUC01131000.1, read on the forward strand.
ACTTTAGCTCTTAAGTATTTGTTTACAGGATGTTGGCATTTATAAGTTGACTTTTTTCTTCTAAAATCAAGCTGAATTCATTTAAAATATGACTGGTTTTCTCTTTTTTTAAAATTATGTTCTGTTAGTCACCATACAGTACATCATTATGACTGGTTCTCAAAGCTAATTTGTCTGTCTTCATGAAGACAGAGTTAAGAGACAATTAACATTATTTTCTGACTCTCTACACGCAGTTTTCTTCACTAAAATTTAAGCTTCCTGCAGACAGCACCTGCATTTTACTAATCTCGGGAGGTTCCATTGTGGCTTTCACAGAAGGGTTACTTTCTTGACTTCAGTTCTCAGTCCTTTCTTCCAAGGAAGAAAAGTCATTAAATATAACATGATGTTTTGATAAAGTAATTTTCCAGAATTATTATAAAAACAAGCACAATAACAAGAGACAGAGACAGGTACAAGGAGAGGAAGAGAAAAACAAAACAATTATAAATCACCTGCACTTGTAACGAAACTTTTGGGATTCTATTGAGAATACCTGCAAAACACTAAATATGTCATAAGCAGGGAAACCTAAGGTTGATCTAAAGTCACGGACACACATGTCCAACAAAACATTTGCTGCATGAGTCTTGTGTGCAAGGTCCTGGGAATAAAATGTTTAGGAATGCAGATGTGATCCTTGTCCCGAGAGTTCTCATAATAGTGGGGAGATACAGAAAGTTAAAACAGGTCATTATCATACGGTACGAAAGATACCATAGAAGGAAGTGCAGAGAATTACAAGTGAGGAGTAAAAGGAGGACCAACCCTATGCTTGGTTGTTTAGTATCACAGGGGTTAGAACTAGAGCTTTAGAGTGCTACAAATCCGAGTTCAAGTCCTAGTTTCACTGGTTCTACTTTATAACCTTGGTCAATATTTAATCTCTCTAAGCCTCAGTTCCATCAACTTTAAAGTAAGACTAATGATAGCACTGAGCTCAAAGGGTTGATGTGGGCATTCAATGAAATCCATGTCATAAATCTGACACTATGTTTTGCAAATGGCAAGTACCCAATAGAGATTAGCTAATAATGCTAATAATATTAATGATAACAGCAAACTGAGAAATGATACATGAATAGAACAGCTAGGTAGAACAAATTTAGTACAACAACTTTATGAAATAGGTATTAGGTCTACTTTTCAGGTGAGAAAGTTGAGGCAAGAGACACTCCCCAATGTCACAGAATTAGCTGCAGTCTGGTTTTCCTATCTACCACACTGTGTGGTCTCTGGCAGAGAACCACTAGATTGATAGAAGAGTGAAGCCAGGGCACCTGGGTGGCTCAGTTGGTTAAGCAACTGCCTTCACCTCAGGTCATGATCCTGGAGTCCCAGGATCGAGCCCGGCATCGGGCTCCTAGCTCCACGGGGAGTCTGCTTCTCCCTCTGATCTTTTCCCTCTCATGTTCTCTCTCTCTGAAATAAATAAATAAAATCTTAAAAAAAAATTAAAAAAAAAAAAGAAGAGTGAAGCCAACTTAAAATGTATGCCTCAAAATCTGACAGGGGAGAAGGATCACTGCCCACTTAGAATCAGGAAGCCAAAATTTGGAAGGTTTTATTATAGGAATAAAATGAAATGGATGATTAAACGTGCGACAGCCTCTTGATGGGAAATTGGACTACCCTCATCAAAGGAGTACCATTTTGAAAGGGTTTTTGAAACATCTTTTACTCTTTTAAACACAAACCACAATTGTGCCATATGGCCTAGGACATACAAGAAGTATTCACGTGGGGTTATATGCTTATCAGTTTAAAATAGAGTGGGCCATCTCAATGACTCAAAGGTGTGGCAAAGGAAATAAAAGGTAAAGAAAAACGAGACCGGTTATTCTTTTTGTTTTCTGCTAAGGTAGGGTGAACAGCTGAATTGTCTCAGTAAGAAATAAATGCAATATGCTTATTCTCTCAGCCCGTGTATGGTTCTATCAACTAAGTAGTGAAGCATGTGTAGAATAAGCATATTTTAACTATGAGCTCTATGAGGCATTTCTAATGTCCACTAAATAAAGACGAAATGGGGCGGGGGAAATCCCTAACCGTCCAGATAAGAAAGAAACCACGGGCTTCCTGCAATGCCACTTGATGCCAACAGAAACAGAGTCTTGAGGCTGGGCTTTTAGCCTGGTGATAAGGGGAACCCAGGCCAGATGGCATTTTAAAATCCATTCTCACTCTCTTTCTCCCCACTAACCTGCCTTGGGTTTAAAGCCATCACAGCCATTTTCACAAGCTGCACTATTTGAAAGTAGCCACTTTCCCTTGAGAACACACAAAGCTCTAATTGCTGTAAGTTTAAAAATATAGTAAAAATCATGGAATTTCTGAAACAACCATTTTTAATTAAACGCACACACCCCGCCAACACGCTACACGGAGGACAGCTTTTCACACCTCGCCTATTCATGAACACATATCCTCAGCTCACCAACAAACCACTCCCCTGACACTGGTCGCTTTCTGCCCGACTCACTCGCCACCACTAAAAAGTAACTCGGGACGCCCTAGGTCTGTGCCACCAACACCGGGTTGATTCCTCAGGCCCGCGCGGCTCCGAGCCCTAGGCAGGACTTGGGGGCTTCAGTGTCACAAACCAGCGCTGCCCCCCAAGACTCCTCGCCCAGCCAGGAGCCGCAACCCTCCCCGGGAAACGCTCAGAGTTGCACTGTCTCTACCACTGTTTACTCTTTACACATAAAAAATGCCAGTGAGGTGGATTCCCCACCCCACCCACCTGCCGGAGTCGGCACCACCACACTCAGTCGGGGCGTTTTGGAGGCACCCCAGCTGTGCCGACAACCAGGAGGCGTGAACCTCTCTCTCTCTCTCTCTCTCTCTCACACACACACACATACACACACACACACTCTCTCTCTCTCTCCCCCCCCCCCCCCCCCAAAAGGAGAAGTTTTGAACTAGCCGGGGGTCAATTTCGCGATTCCGCCAGCAACTCCCGCGCGGGCGGCGGGGGAGGGCCCGGTGCGCGTTCCCGGCCGCGCCCCTCGCGTCCCCGGGCGGGCGGACAGTTACCTCCTTCCTCCGGCTGGGCGCCCCAGGTCGAGTGATGAGGGCCGTCTCCTCGCACACCACGGCCACGTCTTCCACGAACACGCAGTCGGGGAGGCTCTCGTCGGCCGGCAGCTGCACCACCTGCAGCCCCAGCTTACTGCCCAGCACGCCCACGTAGAGCTGATGCTGCCGCTCCGCACGGGCGAAATCCACCTCGTCGCCCTTGGCGCGCCTCAGCGCGTGCTGGCACAGGGACTCGGGCAGCGCCCGCACCACGGCATGGGTGGCCCGGCCGAAGGCGGCGGGGTGGCCGAGCGCTGCCATGGCTCCGGGAGGCGGCGGGGCGGCGGCGGCCGGGTCCTCCCTCGGGCAGCGCGCGCTGAGCCTGCGAGCGCCCGGCGGCTCCCCTTGGCAGCGGATGAATGTGGTGCAGGAGGAGCCCGGCTCGCGCCCCGAGCCCTGCCCGAGCAACTGAGCATGCCCAGAGCTCCCGGCGCCGGCCCGCGCGCCCACCCCGGCGCTCTTGGGTTTGCTGCAGCCGAGGCGGGAGTTGCAGCAGCGAGCACCGCATGAGGAGTGGGCGGAGGAAGCGGTGAGCACCCGAGCTGTGCGCAGTGGGGAACCTCGGTGGACCCGGGCCCGAGGTTACCTGTGTTCCGCCGCAGGTGCACACCTCGCATCGACCCCAAGGTGCACGGGAAGATGCCATGGTTTGAGCAGAGTGCCTGGAGGGCTTCGTGGTGGTCAAGAGGCCAAAGGATGAGGTGATTCCTTTGTGGATAAATACTTTGACTTCTCTCCCTACTCTCTTGGTCCCAGGTTGCCCTACACCTGGTACCACCCCCAGCTCCTAGCGTGAGGATCCGTTTTCCTACCCAGATCTGCGAATATCCTTTCACCCCCGGTGAGCCAAGAAATTATAAGAAGAATGTGTTTCCTCCCGTCTGTGAGAAAGAGGAAGAGTCCAAAAACACATGAGAAGAACAGAGGTACAGAAACAGTATTTCAAGTACAATCAGTTGTCATGGACAATGTGATTCTGGTCTGTTTGTCTCCAGGGCCCACAGATGTAGGGAGGCAAAGACCAAGTGTGTTTTCCCCACTATAGACAAGCGCTCCTCTCGCGCAGTGTCAAACATAGCATCACAACTTATCACTAGGAAAGAAGGTTTCCAACCTTCTCCCTGGCATTCCCTTCATGCCAGTACAGACTCCATGCAATTCCCGTGGTATTTGTTGAATGTTTCTTTTTCCATACACCTCAGGGAGTGCCTTTCCGTTCATAATGGCACTATTTTTCTCCCCTTACCTATCACAGATTAAATAATCCTTAGGTTCTGTTTCTTTTGAGGAGAAGACCCACTTCAAAAACCAAACCATGACTCCAAAATGGTCTCAGGTAATAAGCTTCTTTTCTCAGATTCTGTAGCACATTTCTAAGTTAAAGATTGATTAGATCATGAAACATTAGATTTGAACGAGACCTTAGAAATCCTCTAACTTCCCATGCAAATTTCCTGAACTCCAGCTAAAACATACATGACAATAATAAGATTTTCACTTGAGCATTTTAAACCTCTCTAACTTAAAAAGCATATTCTACTTTTGAAGAGCTATAATAGTTAAAATCTTCATTTTGGACTTAAAACCCACTGGTCCAAATCCTGTCTTCTAGCATTATCTAACAAGCTCATATTCTCTTTCACGAGATTGCATTCATGTTATCTGAAGACAGTTCCCATATCTATGTTGCCTGACACCACCCTCCAACCCCCCATCTTGACCTTGACCCTGAACCACCAAAAAGTACCTAGTGATTTGCGTTATAACATTCTGATCATCTTCCTTTTGACACACACCAGTTTGCCTGTATCCCTTTAACTCATGGTATCCAGAATAGAAACTATTCTTCTGTGTATTGTGACCAGCAGAGACAACAGCAGGACCCTTGTTCCAGATACTAGACTTCTATTCACACCACCTAAGATCATATTCACTTTTTTGATGACCTGGTGCCAAGGCCTAGGCCACAAGCTTCTTGCCAGGATTCTGATCCCAGTTTTTAGGAAATGTGGGCTTCTAGGAACAGATCTATCTGAGGATCCTGAAATGATTGTCCCAACTGAGCCCAGAAAAGATGTGATCTGCCTTCTCTCCCCTCTCTCAAAGGTGACTTGAACGTAAATGCCAGATGACATGGCATTTCTCAGCTTCAAAAGTGAGGGGTCTTAAGTGAAGGGCAGCTCTTACCCTGACATAGGAGAGGGGCCAAAATTAAAATAACAAACCTTTAAAACCTACTTTGTTCAACTTCTAAGACAAAACTCTCAGGGGACCCAGGCTGCCCAATCAGTACTAACTTACTGTCAGAAATCACTTAACGGTGGTCTCAGACAGGTGTTTCCTCTAATGCTACAGCTGAAAGCCAACCCATGTGCTGATCTTGACCTGGCTAAAATATGAGCCTTTGTACCTCCCCCCATTCCAACCCAAAATTGAGTCTCCATCTACCTCCAATTAGCCTCTACCTAGCAAACTTAATTAATGCCAGTGCCCTTTTAGAGCCTAAATAATTTGCCTGCCACTCAGTGCCCTGACCCTAACTTTGAGTGGGGTCCTGTGTATCACTCTGGGCTCATGTCAGCCCAGAAGCCAATTAAAACTTGAGATTTTTTTCTGTTAGCCATGTCTTTCCATACTGAAATTGGGCCACTGGTTTTTAAAAATTTAATCTTGTAGTTATCCTTATTAAATGCTATGTGCTTCATTCCCACTTGCCTAGTTTTGATTCTATCCTCTTGTGCATTACTTATTACCTCTAGTTTTGTGTCATCTGAAATTTGATAAGCATGCCTTCTGTCTCTTCTAAGCAGTTGTCAAAAAGTGTTAGAATGTATATGTCAGTGAAAAGAATAATAAGAACACCAACTCCAGTAAATTATAGTTTACATGCCTTTCTGCTTGAGTAATGAAGGACTGTTTTTAGAAAAATAGACTTTATTGAGCCTAATACATTTGTAAATTCATTTTTCCCACAAATATTTATTGAAAATTCTCAGGGTACAACACCATATTACATATTTCAGAGATATATAAGAAGCATAAAAACATGATCCTTGACCTTGAAGAGCTTACAAACCTCCCTGGGAAAATGAGACATCCAAAATTGAAGCTATGACAAGGGCACATGAAAGACACAGACAACCAAGAGATGATATTATGGCTAATGGGTGTGGAAGAGAGCTGCTTGGGGTTGAATGGACTTGGTTTAGGCCTTGAATAATTTTTAGGATGTGAATACTTGGAAGGCAAGAATAAGAATTCTAAGGAAAAGTACATGCAAAAGCCAGACATACATTCCAGGGATAATCAATTCAATGCACACATATATCGGTTAAGGTAACTCTAGATGCGACAACAAACAACCCCAACAAATATATTGGCATAAAACTGGTATAAGTTTATCTCTTGTTCACTTAAAGTCTAACACAGTTGGTCCTGATTGGTTCCTGACTATTCTCCCAGAAACATGAAGGGATCCAGCCTTCTTCCATTTTGTGGCTCCAACACTTCAGAACATGGCACCCAAACTCACCATGCTCACCTTCCTAAAGCTGAATGAAAGGGAAAGAACATATAGCAGCAGGTGTGAGAGGCTTAATGGGCCAGGCCAGAAAGTAAAGCATGTCATCCCTGCTCACTTTTCTGTGGCTGGAACTCAGTCGCACAGCTATAGTAATCACAGGGAAGAGCTGGGAAATACAGCCTTCTCCGGGCCCCAAAGGAAAGTCACAGAAACAGCCAACAGGGTTCTGCCCTAGAGAACAATGGAAAAATGGGAAATAAAGATATAAAGGTAGTTAAACTTCCCTCACTTGAGCAATGAATAGACAAATAGGGTGGAGATTGAGTGTAGTCTCTAGAGCCAAACTCTGTGGGTGGAAGCAGGGCTCTGCTATTTTCTTGTATGATCTTAGACCTGCTTCTTAAAAGCTCTTTGCCTAAATTTCATCCTCATCTGTAAAATGGGAAATGATGAATCCATTATCATAGGGTTACTATGAAGGTTAAGTTAGTAATACAAGGTGCTTAGAAAAGTGCCCAGAATAGTATCTAATACCTAGTTCAATAAATACTGTCCATTGACAGGTTGTGAACAGAAGGCTCTGAATGTGATTTCCTATCAAAGGTCAAATCACATATCCACATTCACTGAATTATCAGAGTCAGACAGGTATCCTAATGCTTTCCCACAGAACCTATGGTTTTCCTAGACTGACAGACCACATCTCACCCACAGGTGTAATCATAGGTTCAGTGCATATTGGTTAAACCCTTGCTACATGCTGTGTACTGCACTAGGCACTGAGGATGTAATCATGAATGACAATGTAGAGTTTATTTATTTATTTAGAGCACATGTGCATGGGGGATGGGCAGAGAGAGAGAGGGAGAAGAATCCCAAGCAGGCTCCATGCTCGAGTTGGCCTCCCCAAGCAGCCTCCATGGGGAGGCCAACTCGAGGCTCAATCTCATGACCTAGAGATCATGACATCAGCCAATAACAAGAGTCAGACACTTAACCAATCAAGTCACCCAGTTGCCCCAATAATGTAGGGTTTATTATGGTCAAATTGCTCTTTTTTGCCCTTCTACACATTTTAAGAATCTTATAACTAATTCCCTGTTTAAATTTCCTCCATTTGAAATACCTAGAGCTGTTTCTATTCTCCTTAGTGGACACTGATACAAAGGCAACTTTTCTTCTCCATTGATAATATTGTTGGTACTTATATTTGGTGTCAATTTTAGATAGCAATTATTTCAGGATTAAAATAGGCATTCCTGCCTAGTCTTTCTTACTCTATTATTTAGAAGATTCAAGATTTACTTTCAGTGGGGAACAGGTGTTTGGGGATGGGGGTGGGAATTCTAAAAGAGAATGAGGGGTTAAGGGTGTCCTCATCCGTCTCAGTGCTAAAAATACTGGATCAAGTAAGTACTATAAGTATGCATTCTGACAATAAGTCCTGAGTGTTTCCACATAACAGTCATTAAATTTGAAGCAAAAACGTTTTACAGAAGCAGACACCCATTGTTACAGAGTTTCCTTGACATCCAAGGAGTGAATGATGTTTGGTTGAATGGGAAGGCAATAGGTTATAGACTAGAAGATGGTTTCAGGGTAGTCGGGGCTCTGGTTTCTAAAATCAAGATGTGTAGCCTCCTAACTTCAGTTTCTTCAACTTTCGTCTGGGAACTCATTCACTAAACAAATATTTACCAAGCACCTACAATGTACATGGTATGCGTAACCAAGGCATGGTAAACTTGACTTTGGCTCCTAGCCTTCTTGCATTCTAGTAGTATAACCTTGGTGTGCCCTAGACCCATGCTTCACCATTTGCTGTCTTGCTCTAAGTCCTGGAGGACTGATCTGCATGGGCTACACCACCTGGGATTCCATTATTGTTGACTTTGGCTGGCCAGTGGGGCACAATTACCAGAGACTTGAGGGCAAGAGGGGAGAAGGAGGTCAACATATTTATTCCTCTCACTCTTCCTACTTTTTCATGGTTCTACAACATCCACACCCTTCTATAATCGTAGCTTCTCTATGGTGCCCCCTTTTGGATGATTCTAGCTCCTGGCTGGTTCGGATAACTACTTTCATGGAAGTAAACAGCACACATTCCAAAACCCACTTTTAAGCCCATGACATTGACTATTTAAAAAAAAAACACAAGATGCCAAAAAAAGGTCAATTCAGCATTTTCAGAAAGAATATTTGGCAGTATTCAATGCATAAGGAGGCTGTGTTTAGGGCCATCCATTTTCTCCAGTTTCTTAAAGTATTTCCTGGCATTGGAATGTTGATCAGAGTAGCTGTAGAAGATACTGACAGATTCAACATAATAATCATCACAGGTGTGTTTAATGTAAAGATGTCAATGAAAGCAGCAAAGTTAGAATTCCTAACCCCTATGTTCTGGAAAGAAGCGGCTGATTTGCTGTAGGTCAGCGGAACTGCTTAACAGTGTTCCTCTAATTATCTACATCTGGGGTGGCAATGACATCCTGTTTTTGCTAGTCTCCAGGTACCCTCACATCCCTTGTTCATTATCTTTACCCTGTTCATACCTCTGAAAACACTCTCTTCAAAATTCTTAGTGGAGCATGCCATTTGTTTTTTCACCAGGGAACTTACTTGGGTGACTCACTTAAATTTATATGTAAATGAAAGCTATATGTAAAGTGGGAGTTATAACACCTTAATCTCTGGGTTGTTTTAAGGCTGAAATGTGATAGCATGGACAAAGGTTCTTATTGTGCCCGGCACCATGAAGTCTTCAATTAATGATAACCCCTAATATTAATAGTGTTGTGTTCTTATACCAGGCACTATGATGAATACCAAAGTTTCCATCTGCCTTTGTGCAAAATTGCCACCATGCAACACACTCAAGTCCTTCAAATGAGATAACACAAAAAGTTCTTACCTCGGGACGCCTGGGTGGCTCAGTTGGTTGAGCGGCTGCCTTCGGCTCGGGTCATGATCCCAGCGTCCTGGGATCGAGTCCCACATCGGGCTCCTTGCTCAGCGGGGAGCCTGCTTCTCCCTCTGCCTGCCTCTCTGTCTGCCTGTGCTTGCTCTCTCTCTCTCTAATAAATAAATAAAATCTTTAAAAAAAAAAAAAGTGCTTACCTCAGTAACAGGGATGCCATAAACATTTAGGAAGTGCTCTTGGCTCTTCAAAGCTCAGCTTTTTCTTCTCCCTACCCCCACCCATACACGGAACATTTCCCCTGTCTAGACGTCTGTACCCCTTTCTATTCCTCTCTTATGCTGCTTATTATTTTCTCTTAACAGTGTAATAACCCATTGATGCCAGAGTCATCTACTTCATTATAACCACGTTAGTGGCTAATGAGATAATCAAAGCATCCTGAACAGTACAGAATACTACATAAATGTATCAAGTCTGAACAAGTTGTGATGTTCTGCAAAGGCTACTGTGGCCCTGACATTTTAGAATTCTTTTAATTTTCACTTTTTTAGAGCTTTTAACAACATTGTCTTTCCAGAACTATTTTGTATGTTTTTTTTCTTAAGTGTATTTTTGTGGGGCAGGAATAGATTGTGGGAAAAATCTTCAAATTTTAGGTAATCTAAAGGTTGAAGAAAAGAAAGACATTTCTCTGTAGTTGAAACTGGTGTGTGTGTGTGTGTGTGTGTGTGTGTGTGTGTGTCCTGTGTATCAAAGCTCCTGGGCTTTGATAAGCCCCCTTCGTTTCTTTATGAAATGAAGTTGCTTCATTTCCTTATAAAGAACAATGAACTGCCGGTGTTGTAATTCCAGAGAATTGTCATGTTTGCTCTTGTGGTATCAATGCACAACTGTTTTAGCATAGCATCAGAACACACATGTCCTAGGAATCCTCCTTCCTACTACTCTCCTGGCTGCTGCTGCTGCTGCTGCTTCTCCTTCTCCTCCTCTCCCACTCCTCCTCCCCCTTTCCTCTCTACATCCCACTGCTTTTACAGATTTTATTTGAGTGAGAGAAATAGAGAGAGTGCATTATCCGTGGGGAGGGGCAGAGGGAGAGGACGAAGCAGGCTCCCCGCTGAGCAGGGAACCTGATGTGGGGCTGGATCCCAGGACCGAGATCATGACTTGGGCTGAAGATAGACACTTAACTGACTGAGCCACCCAAGTGCCCTTGTCCCATTGCTTTTAAATGTTAGTGTTTCCTAGAGGTATTTAGCTTCATTCTCTTTTCCTCCAACTTTACATGTTCCCTCCTGTGGGTGAACTAATCTAGGCCTATGACTCAAATACCTTCTCAATGCCCACAATGCCCAGACTTTCATTTCTGGTCCTACAATCTCCCCAGTGCATCAGAACTGCCTAGAAGACACCCCTGTTCTGCTACCCTACAGAAACTCCAAAGTCAACATGCCCACAGGAACACATCATGTTCCTCCCAGGATCTTTCTCTCCTTCCATTCCATTGAGAGTTGCTCAAGCCAGTAATCTGAACATTAGCTTAGCTTTCTCCTTTGCTTCCGCATTTTATCAGTCATCCTGTACTAATAAATAATCTTCCTAAAATGGCTCAAATCCATCCATGTCTCTCCAACTACTCTGCTACCACCTAGTCCAGAATATAATTACTGGTCTCCTGGATTATTGCAACAGCCCTCCTATCCAGAGTGGTATTTCTAAACTACAAATCTGACCATGACACTCTCTTGCTTATATCCTCCAGGGGCTTCTCCCATGCTCAGAATGCAGTCCAAATGTCTTACCGTGGCCTGCAAGACACCCCTTCACATCCTCATTCTGGTCACTTCCCACCATTTGCCTTACGTGGACCTTTGCATGTGGTGTTCTATCACCTGGAATGTGCTCAATCCCATCCTTGCTTCGGTAACTCCTGGGCTTCCTTTAAGACTCAGTGAAGGCATCACCCCTTCTAGGATGACTTCCCCCATCCCTCTAAGCTGGATGTGGTCCACCTATATCCATTTTCACTCTCATCACAGTGCTGTATTACTGTATTACTGTACTTCACTCTCATCACAGTGCTGTATTACTTCAACAAGAGTTGAAGAGCTCTTGGCAGACAGACATATCTTTTTATTGCTGAATTGTTAATTCAGGTGTTTAGAGAATGACTTAATTAAAAAATGGATATTATGTGCCTTTCTGTATTCTCATCAGCCTACTTTCATAAGAATGGGTTTCAGTTCTTATAAAATAAGAGGATTATAGCGGGCCAAGAGTCTATGATTCTCTTACTACAAATGTCTGTTAATTGCTGTGTAGTAGTAGAGTTCGTGGTCTGGGTTTGAATCCTGGCTCTGTCACAGGTATCTGTTCTTGTGCATTTTGCCTAACCTTTCTGATCCTAAGACCCTTGCATTCAAAGCAGGAATAGTAATACCCACCTAAGATGGGTTTAAAAGGATTAAAAGAAGTATCTTAAATAAATACGACAGGGGCACCTGGGTGGCTCAGTGGGTTAAGCCTCTGCCTTTGGCTTGGGTCATGGTCTCAGGGTCCTGGGATCGAGCCCCAAGTCAGGCTCTCTGCTTGGCAGAGAGCCTGCTTCCCTCCCTCCCCCATCCCCTGCCACCTGCCTCTCTACTTGTGGTCTCTCTGTCAAATACATAAATAAAACCTTAAAAAAAAATAAATGAATATGACACATGTGTACCCTGTCCTCTCACTGGTTTAGTCAGTATTCCGATAGACTTTTGTTCTAATCCTGGCTTCTATACAATCCTGATCAATCAACTTAATAAACAGAACTTTGGGTTTTTCATTTGTGAAATGAATGTGACACCTACCTTATGGTGTTATAAAGACTGAGATGACCCATGTAAATAAAGCTTTATAGCATATAGTGAGAGTAAGCACTCAACAAATGTTACCAGCTTCTGTGATCTTGATGATGAAGAAGAAAAAGGAGGGGAAAGAGAAGAAGAAGAAAATAGGCAAAATCTGACAATAATGGGCTTGCAATGAAAATTATTCCTTTTCCCTTTTCTCATTCCCTTCATTGCTAGGTTAAGTTTTATAGACCCAATCTAGACCAAATCTCATTACAACAAAATTGTTGCCCAACTTCCCCTGACAAATGGGAACCTTCTTGTACTGAATATTGGGTGAAAATCTACTGTATTTTAAATAAATTAGGTTATTTATATTCCATATGCTTGACAATGTACAGGGACAACTCCTCTAGATAAAGTCATGTAAAAAATGGTGTCAGATTATTTCCCTATACTTTTTTCTTGCAAGTACCATTATAAAATTATAGTAGACAGTCCTTTAAATTGGGACCTGCATTATGCATAAATGGGTAGCTTGCAAACTTCTAGTGGTTTTTATGGAGAAAGCCTTACCATCTCTATTACCTGAGCTCTTACCTCTGATGTACTCGTTACACATTTCCTTATTTCACCCTTTCCATATTTTCTCCTCTGAATCATCTTCCCTCAGCTCCTCATCATCATGAATTTACTTTTCTTTTCTTTTTTTAAGATTTTATTTATTTATTTGACACAGAGAGAGATCAGAAGTAGGCAGGGAGGCAGGCAGAGAGAGAGGGGGAAGCAGGCTCCCTGCCAAGCAGAGAGCCTGATGCAAGGCTCGATCCCAGGACCCTGAGATCATGACCTGAGCCGAAGGCAGAGGCTTAACCCACTGAGCCACCCAGGCACCCCATGAATTTACTTTTCTTACTCTTTGTTCCACTTATCTATTGCTGCATGAAAAACTACTGCAAAAATTCATGGCTTAAAACAATCATTTTATTTTGCCAGTGATTTGTAAATCAGGAATTTGGGAAGGGCTTTTCTAGGTGGTTCATGTCTGATCCATGTGGAATTGGTTGAGGCAGTTAGAGCTTGAGGATGTACTTCCAAGAAGCTCCTCACTCACATCTTCAGTGCTTCAGTGTTCCTTGGCCTCTCCCTTCTCTGAGTCTCTTCCTCCATGGCCTCACCCCGTGCCTTGGGCTTTTCACAGAACAGTGGTCTCAGAGCAGTCTAATTTCTTAACTGACGGTTTCCTACAAGTGAGAAGTGGAGAATGCTGAGCCATTTAAAAGCTACACATGGAACAGGCATGGCCTCATTTCTGTCATCCTGTATTGGTCAAGGCTGTCACTGGTCTGCCCAGATCAAAGAGAGCAGAAATAGACACTAGCTCTTCATGGAAGGAGTGCCCATCATTAATCAGCCACCATGCTTTTGTTCTCCAAGCTCTGTTATTCCAGTGAAGTGTTTACATAACTTTTTCAAAGAATCTGTCTTCAGTTTCTTGAAGTTCTGCTAGATTAAAATCAGGGTCTACAGCAATTGCACTACTGGTATTTACCCTAAAGATACAAAACGTGGTGATCCAAAGAGGCACGTGCACCCGAATGTTTATAGCAGCAATATCCACAATAGCCAAACTATGGAAAGAACCTAGATGTCCATCAACAGATGAAATGGATAAAGAAGATGTGGTATATACATACAAGGGAATACTATGCAGCCATCAAAAGAAATGAAATCTTGCCATTTGTGATGACGTGGATGGAACTAGAGGGTATTATGCTTAGCGAAATAAGTCAACCGGAGAAAGATAACTATCATATGATCTCCCTGATATGAGGAAGTGGAGATGCAACATGGGGGGTTTGGGGGGTAGGAAAAGAATAAATGAAACAAGATGGGATCGGGAGGGAGACAAACCATAAGAGACTCTTAATGTCACAGAACAAACTGAGGGGGGCTAGGGGGAGAGGGTTAAGAAGAGGGTGGTGGGGTTATGGACATTGGGGAAGGTATGTACTATGGTGAGTGCTGTGAAGTGTGTAAACCTGGCGATTCACAGACCTGTACCCCTGGGGCTGATGACACACTATATGTTTATAAAATAATTAAAAAATCAGGGTCTATACATATAGATTTATTTACACAACTAGCACAATTTACTGACTAGTGCTGGGCACTACTGTCTAGCAGGAAAGACATCTATTAATAATACAATAAAATACTTATAAACTAAGTGCTATTCAGAAAGAGGACTCGGTACCCTGAACATATAATGATAGAAATCCCATTTGTCTGAGGAAGACTTCCCTGAGGAGGTGACTTTTGAGCTGAGACTTAAAGAATGGGGAAGTATTAACTAAGATTGGAAAGAACATTCCAAACTAAGGGAGCATATTAGCAAAGACAAAAAGTGGGAGGGAGCTTAATGTGTTTGAGGAAAGGAAAAGAAATCCATGTACTACAGCTGGAATGTGGGTGATATTGTTAACTAATTTTAAAAGTGAGGAAACTCAGTGTCAGTGCCCAGCTGAGAGCCTCATACAAGGTAAGGCCTCCATCAAGTGTGTTTCCCCAATAATGGGGAGTTTGCTAATGATGTGCCATCAGCCTGCATACCTCTTTTGTAGCTTTTTACAACTAGAAAAGCATCCCCTATAAACTGACTGATGTCCTACATGAGAGTCATCTAGACTCAGAGAAATCAGCATGAAAAACTACTATAAGAAAACATTATCTACAAAAATATATAATACTTCTTGGTGGTATTACAGATACGAGTATAGTTAAAATGTAAATCAAGACTAGCTTATGCCAAGATTATCTAACTCTTTAAATGTGATGTAATTCACATTACTATCTACATTATGTACATATAAATAAATATATATATTCAACTTCTTTGTGAAAGCTAGAGAAAAATGGAAATTTGTGTTCATATAGGTCATACATGTAGCTACTTATTTACTTAAACATCCCAGCAAATCAATATATGCATCAGTATAAAATGCTGCACATATTATCAATCATTTACTAGTCTAGGATATTTTATGCTTTTATATCTAACATATGGGCTTCAGTTCTCTATTCAGTTCTTAAATTACTTTTAATGTATTTATTATAACTGAGAAAAAACTAATTATGTCATCTGCCAACTCAAAAGCAGAAAAAATTAGAAAGGTCTTTAAAGAAAGATTTTTTTCAAAAATAAAGAAAAACAAAAACAGGAAGATTACCTTGGAAAGCCTTTTTTCCACCCTCTGGGCATTCTGTGATAGCTACAGCATTTTAGGAGGAAAGGGGATAAAAATATTATGTAGAAAAACTGGAATCATACTTTTATGCATTTTTAAGAAGAAAAGAAAGATGTTTCAACTCTAATTTGCTTTTTGCCAAGAACTCTTTCTGACATCATTAATTTTAGGGATGATCCTTTCAGTTATATCCTTCCTTTCAACTTGTTAATATATTTTTTTAAATAAAAGATTTATTTATTTATTTGACAGACAGAGATCACAAGTAGGCAGAGAGGCAGGCAGAGAGAGAGGAGGAAGCAGGCTCGGAGCAGAGAGCCCGATGCGGGGCTCGATCCCAGGACCCTGGGATCATGACCCGAGCCGAAGGCAGAGGCTTTAACCCACTGAGCCACCCAGGCGCCCCTCAACTTGTTAATATTTCTTGAGCTTTGCAATATTGTCCGCCTTGTTGTAACATTCTGGTGATTCTCAGAAACGGTCATTAGCTGGTAAGGAGGCGATCAGGGGAAGAAGCTGAGCATTGTTAGGAAACACTGATGAATAGTAACTGATGAAGAATGGCTAATATTTGGGGGAATAGTCTTCAGGATTTATATCACTCTATAATATTGTATTCTATATAATTTATATTACTTTATAATATTTATTCTAAGGAACATGGTGAAAGCAATATACCCATTAACGGGAATTATATTTCCACTGTCTTCTGAAAGTTTAAACATAATTCTTATTTTACTTTAAATTGTGTTTTGCTTTTAAAAGACTCATGGTTTGCTACAGCCCAAGAGGTAGTAACTGAAAAGCTGAAAGTAGTTAATAACTGAGGTTATTTTTCCTCTCTCTTATTTTTCTTTTATAAAAAACACCAGAAGGGGGGTGCCTGGGTGGCTCAGTGGGTTAAAGCCTCTGCCTTCGGCTCAGGTCATGATCTCAGGGTCCTGGGATCGAGCCCCGCATTGGGCTCTCTGCTCAACAGGGGGCCTGCTTCCTATTCTCTCTCTCTGCCTGCCTCTCTGCCTACTTGTGATCTCTGTCAAATAAATAAATAAAATCTTAAAAAAAAAAAAAACACCAGAAGGAAATTAAATGCTTAATTAAATTAAACAAATATGCTGAACTCTAATATCACTACCATTCACACCATTAATTGCTTATTTGAGTATTATGACAATTTCAAATGGTCTGAAAGTAGAGTAGGTTTGGCTCTAAGTCAAAACAGGCAGTGTTAGTTCTACATGGTCTGGGAACAGGCATTCTGGAGGAGCCCATGTGAACATCATCACAACACCAGACAATTTAATATTGCTAGTTGAGTATGCTGGGCTGTCCTTATCCCATTAGGGCGAAAATGGTGCTCCCAGCTTCCATCTGCTTGTCTCTGCTTGGGGGAGAGCCCTGCTGAGCTGGCCTAGTCACGTTTCCTGGAAGAGTTCACACAGACCTGATTTTGGAATTTCCAGAAATTACTATACCCATCTTAACACATACTGGAATCTAAGAATATGGTACTTCCTTGTCACGTTAGTCTAAATCATACATTCAAGTAAATTCAAAGAGCACAAGTCGGTGTTCAAAGGAAGGACTGCAAAAAGAGAACACAGGATCACGTGACAAAACAGCTACTTCTCCAGAAGCATGGGAGAACCAAACAGTCGCAGATGATTCAGCGCTTCCCTCAGTAGGTCAAACCGTGACATAGTCAAAACTCATCTTAGAAGTTCTTCAAAGCCCCTTCTTCCCACCCCACACACTGTTAGCAACTCCATCCCCAATGACTCTCTCAGCCTACCTTAAACTGCCCCCCTCATAATCAAGATGTACTCCCCCTGGAGTTAATTCACTCAGATTCCTCCTAAGTCTCTAATTAAACCCAATACACTTATTTGTGCTAGGATCTTAGTAGATGAAAATATCTTCAGGGGCGCCTGGGTGGCTCAGTGGGTTAAAGCCTCTGCCTTCGGCTCAGGTCATGATCCCAGGGTCGTGGGATCGAGCCCCGAATTGGGCTCTCTGCTCAGCAGGGAGCCTGCTTCCTCCTCTCTCTCTGCCTGCCTCTCTGCCTACTTGTGACCTCTGTCTGCCAAATAAATAAATAAAAATCTTTAAAAAAAATTAAAAAAAAAAAGAAAATATCTTCAATCAAGTCAATACTTTTTTATTGAGTAACTAAGTGCTAGGCATTGTGGCTAACAACCTGCTTAGGAAACTATTCATTTAAAAAATTGGGAACAGGGGCGCCTGGGTGGCTTAGTCGTTGAGCCTCTGCCTTCAGCTCAGGTCGTGATCCCAGGGTCCTGGGATCGAGTCCTGCATCGGGCTCCCGGCTCAGCGGTAAGCCTGCTTCTCCCTCTCCCACTCCCCTTGCTTGTGTTGTCTCTCTCTCCATTAAATAAATAAATAAACTTAAAAAAAATAAAAATTAAAAATTGGGAACTAGAAAGCTACAATAAGGTAATAGCTAAATAAATCATGGTACTCCATACCTGCGTGATACCCTGTAGCCACTAGAAATAAAGCTTTTGAAAATAATGCTGCCATCCATTGTGGACGTTAACTAAACATATTGCGGTAATCACTTCACAATCTGTATGTCCATCATTATGCCGTATGACTTAAACGTATGCAGTGTTGTATGTCCATTATATCAATGAAACTGGAGGAAAAAAGAAAATAATGCTTTAGTATAATCCCAATTTTATTTTAAAAATGCACACAGGAAATTTTTTTTTTTTTGCTTAGGAACTTTGGTTGTCTTTAATATGTGGGATTATATGTCCAGTTGTAGGAGTCATAAAACTGATTTTGATTCACGTAAGGGCATGTGATTTTATTTGATCATAGATAGATACTCCAGGAGTGAAAAGGCTCTGTGTCTTGAAGACACATGTGCTTAAGGGGTCTGGGATTGCTTGAAAGATGAAAGAAATGTTATCATAAGCACGTTTTACAGACTTTAAAAAATATGAAGAAATGTGATGTTCTAAGTAGAAGTAATATTAGCAGAGCTGGCAAAAAGCATTTCTCGGTATTTTTAAAAGATTGTCTCTAAGCCAAACATTTCCTAATCTCTCTTGGAAGAACACTGACGGCTAAGTGACAAAATGGCTGTGGTTTCAGACCTTAACTCTAACACTGCTGAGTTTGGGCACCTGGGTGGCTCAGTGGGTTAAGCTTCTGCCTTTGGCTCAGGTCATGATCTCAGGGTCCTCGGATCGAGCCTAGCATCGGGCTCTCGGCTCGGCGGGGAGCCTGCTTCCCTTCATCTCTCTCTGCCTGCCTCTCTGCCTACTTGTGATCTCTTTCTCTGTTAAATAAATAAACGAAGTCTTTAATAAATAAATAAATGAACTGTTGAGTTTATTGATACATAGCTAGTTCAAGCAAAATTCTATTTATTTATTTAATATATTATATATATATATATGTAAATAATTTGGGTTTTTTTCCTCCCAACTTCTGTGGTATAATGAATTGTGTGCAATGTCTGAGTTAGTACTGTGTACCATTGAGGACAAGTAGCAATTTCTATGAACTGACAGATAAGCAGTTTTAGGGTAAAGAAAATGCCAATGAGGATTCATTTGAAATCAACCTTGACAGTTTTCTTTCTGGCAAAAGGGAGGACTAGAAAAAAGGTTAAATTCTTCAGTTCTAGGAAACTGCTTTGTCTTTAAGGCTGCTCTTCTAAGTTCTGCTAGTTAATCAAGATGAACTGTTTGACTTTGTCCTGGGGATACAAGAGCTTCCACAGTCAGACTTGCCACACAGAGCTTCTGACAGGGAAAGGAATTTCTCCAGGTTTCTACCAACCATGCACTCAATTAACGTTGATTTATTAATGCAAGTTGACCATCAAGATCTAAATTCTACAATAATCCCTCAAAATAATGGTTTAGCAATCGTTACCACTTCCTCTCTGAGTAACCTTATCAGAAATATCAATATTTAGAAAACTAATTTATTTGACCTCCTGTGTGCCTTCTCAGCTCTGGCTGGAGTCACAGAAACAGAAACATGGCCATAGGGCAGCTTAAGGGACATGTACCCTAAGGGACATGTACCCTTTGAATTATTGGGAATTGGCTATTTTGAACATTTTCATCACTGTTTTCAGCAGCTGATAGACTTCTGTGTGCTATAAATAGCTTCAGAGCTTTAATAAGTTTCTGTTTTCACATGAAATTCACATTTTATTAGCCTACTTTAGATTCCTGTCTTCATAGTCATCACAGAAAAATATTTATTACCTGTTTAATATCACATAGCTCTGTTTAGGCCCCAAAGGAAATAAATTAGGGATAGTCCATTTTTATCTTCTGGGACCTTACAATTTTGAACAGATTATGACAACAGAGAGAGAGGCATGAGCTATAGAATAAACAATAATATGAATTAGGTAGGTAAAATATTATATTGAAAACAAGTCAAACAGATTACTTAGGTAGACCTTCAGTTGGTGAGAGTAGAGGCAATCATAAAAGCAACCCACAGGAAACTGCTGATTTTTTAAAGGGCTTAATTAATTATTTAATTTAGACACTCTTTCCTGGAGGAGGGAAAAATCTGGAGATTTTGCAGATTTGGTGACTGCAAAATAACTAAAATTCTAGAGTGGGAGAAATATTCCAAGATTCCTGTCATTTTTATATTCAAACCTTGCAAGAAATGGCATCAGAACTAAGGCCCAGCAAATTCTGTTGGATTTAAGTTTTGCCTTCAGCCACTTGTCACTAAGAACAGATGTGCTATTTATACTGAGAAAAGTATAAGGATTGTGCTCAAGTGTATATTGAACTCTGACTTTGATGGTGCTCATTACATAGGAAGAGTTTTGGATCTTTTAGGTGAAGACAAATAATATATTTTTGATGAAAAAAATAACCATAATCTTCAAAACAAAAATATGTACTAAGTGGCATTATTTCACATTTTTGCAAAATGGAGGACAGCTGGATTCCCATATCTTCTGCATTCCATCTATTGCAAATCTTGTCTTAAGAAAAGATGATTGTATATATTTAAAGAGTACAACATGATGTTTGATACACATATACATAGTGAAATTATTATTACTGTCAAGCTGATTAACAACATATCCAGCTCCAAACACATTTTCTTTTTTGTGTATGTGTCAAGAATCTACTCTCTTGGCAAATTTCCAATATAAAATACAGTTTTTTTAGCTACACTTATCATGCTGCACATTAGGTGTCAAGATACTATAGACAATAAATGCTAGAGGGAGGCAAGATGGAAAAGCAGGGGATCCCATTTCATCTGGTTCCTTGAATTCAGCTAGATATCTATCAAATCATTCTGAACACCTATGAATTCAATCTGAGATGAAGTCAACCAAGAAAAGAATTGGAATTCTACAAACAGAAAAACAACCATCTTCTGCAAGGTATTAGGTGCAGGGAAGTGAATCTGAGGGGATATATCAGAAGATAAATGGCAGGGGGAGGGAGTCTCTTTAAGCCAGCCATTGGAAAGTGATATAGCCCCAGAGCTCAAAATCAGAATTTTTAAAAGTCTGCTCCAGTGAGAGACCTCTCTGCCTGAAAGGTGCTCAGGTGGCAAAGTGGGCCGAATCCTAGGTAGGACAGTGTGGTTTCAGGATCCCCAGGGTCACAGAAAGAGCAGGGGTGTCTGAGCCGGCAGGGTTCCCAAGCATTGCAGTGGGGAACCCGGTGAGGGTCAGTGAGCCTGGGAATGGCTCTCGGCTCAATTTGCCATAAACTGTGAACCGCGGCAGGATCTGGTGACTGTTTTCCGTGTAGGGACCCTGCAAAGAACAGAAACAGGGCAACTCTCCTCCTTTCCCCGGGAGGATCAGCGCAGATAGCAGGAGTCTGAAAAGACTGGCACACACAAAAATGGAGACTGCTTTTCTCTGAGGTTTTACCAAAGAGGGGGCTGGGACCTTTCAGCTCCAGGGCAGGAGATTGGAGCACTGCTATTTTTATTTTCCTCTTCTAAAATGGTGGGGAAAGCCTTCAGGGAACAAAATCCACATAGAGCAACCAGAAGCCATTTGCAATGAGCCCAGCCCCCTAGCAAGGGGTGGTGCAACTCCATCCAGGCAAAGACACCTAAGAATCGGCACAGATTCTTAGAAGACCAGCTAGAACATGGGGCAAATACCAAGTTTACAGAGCGCACAGTATGGCAAACTCTAGTGCTAGGGGAAAATAGTATATAGAATTTGAGTTTTTTTCTCATAATTCATTTATCTTTCAGTTTAAATTTTCCCTTTTTTCCCCTTTTCAACTAGTTTAATTTATCAACTCTTTGTTCTTAAGTCTTTTTTTAACTTTTTTTTACATTTACATTTTACAGATGTATTCTTCATTTTGCCTGCCTTTCACTGTATTCAATTTTATTTTTGTATATATATGTGTGTTTGTGTGTGTATATATATATATGTATGTATACATATATATATATATGTATCGTGTGTGTGTGTGTGTGTGTGTGTGTATGAGTTTTGCTTTCTTTACAATTTTGGGATTTAGTGTCTTCTAACAAACAGACCAAAATACACCTAGGACCAAGTGCATTATGCTGTTTTGTCCACTTGGGAGATTATATTCTCTCCTTTTTCCATTTTTTTTCTTTTTCTTTTCTTTTTTGGTTCCTGAACTCTTAAGATTTGTCTAGTATGTATTTCACTTGGGTTGTGGTTGATATTTTTTATTTTGTTCTCTCATTCATCCATTTATCTTTGGGAAAAATGAACAGAAGGAGAAATTCACAACAAAAGAAAGAACCAGAGGTAATTCTCTCTGCCACTGATATAATGGATATGGATATAAGTAAAATGTCAGAGCTAAAATTCAGGGTAATGATTATAAAGTTACCAGTTGGGCTTGAAAAAAATCATAAAAGACAGTACAGAATCTCTTAGTGCAGAAATAAAATCTAATCAGGCAGAAATTAAAAATGCTTTAACTGAGATGCTGTCTAAAATGGATGCTCTAACAGCTAGGGTAAATGAAGCAGAAGAGAGAATCAATGACACAGAAGACAAGATAATGGAAAGGAAGGAAGCTGAGAAAAAGAGAGAGGGGCGCCTGGGTGGCTCAGTGGGTTAAAGCCACTGCCTTTGGCTCAGGTCATGATCCCAGGGTCCTGGGATCGAGCCCTGCATCGGGCTCTCTGCTCCGCAGGGAGCCTTCTTCCCTTCCTCTCTCTCTGCCTGCCTCTCTGCCTACTTGTGATCTCTGTCTGTCAAACAAATAAATAAAATCTTAAAAAAAAGAAAAGAAAAGAAAAGAAAAACAACCAATGGACCATAAGGAGAGGCTTTGAGAATTCAGTGATACCATAAAACAAAACAATATTAGAATTATTGGAGTCCCAGAGGAAGAAGAAAGAGAGGGACAGAAGGTATATTTGAGAAAATCATGGCTGAGAACTTCCCTAATCTGGGGAAGGAAACAGGCATTCAAGTCCAGAAGATTAAAAGAACCCCCCTCAAAATTATTAAAAATAGATCAACACCCTGATATTTAATAGTGAAGCTTGAAAATTTCAGAGATAAAGAGAAAAATCCTGAAAGCAACTCAAGACCCTTAACCTACAGGGGTAGGAATATTAGACTGCAGCAGACCTATCCACAGAGACCTGGCACACCAGAAAGGGTGGGCATGATACATTCAGGATATTAAATGAGAAAAACATGCAGACAAGAATACTTTATACAGCAAGGCTGTCAATCAGAATGGAAGAAGAGATACAGAGCGTCCAGAACAAACAGAAACTAAAAGAATTTGTGATCACTAAACTAGCCCTGCAAGAAATATTAAAGGGGATCTTGTAAGTGGAGAGAAAGCCCAAAAGTAACACAGACCAAAAAGAAACAGAGACAATCTACAGAAACAGGGACTTTACAGGAGATAAAATAGCACTAAATTCATATCTTTCAATAGATACTCTAAAAGTAAATTGGCTAAATGCTCCAATCAAAAGACACAGGATATCAGATTGGATAAAAAAGCAAGATCCATCCATATGCTGACTACAACAGACTCATTTTAGACCTAAAGACACCTCCAGATTGAAAGTGAGAGGGTGAAGAACCATTTATCATATTAATGAACATCAGAAGGAAGCTGGGGTAGCACTCCTTTTATCAGACAAATCAGATTTTAAACCAAAGACTATAGTAAGGGATGAAGAAAGACACTATATAATACTTAAAGAGTCTATCCAACAAAAAGATCTAACAATTATTTATGCTACTAAATTGGGAGTAGCCAATTATATAAACCAATTAACAACCAAATTAAAGAAATACATTGATAATAATACAATAATCATATGGGACTTCAACACCCCACTCACAGCAATGGACTGATCATCTAAGCAGAAGATCAACAAGGAAACAGGGCTCTGAATGACACACTGGATGAGATGAACTTCACAGATATATATAGAGCATTCTATCCTAAAGCAACATAATATACATTTTTGCTGAGTGCACAAGGAACATTCTCCAGAATAGAACACATACTGGGTCACAAATCAGGTCTCAACTGGTACCAACAGATTGGGATTATTTCCTGCAATCACAAGAGGAAATTTGGAAGGAACTCAAACACTTGGAGGGTAAAGAGCAGCCTTCTAAAGAATGAATATTCAACCAGGAAATTAAAGGAGAATTTTAAAAATTCATGGAAACAAATGAAAATGAAAACACAACTGTTCATAATGTTTGAGATGCAGCAAAAGTAGTACTGAGAGGGAAGTACATAGAAATACAAGCCATTCTCAAACAAGTCTCAAATACACAAGGTAACCTTCCACCTAAAGGAGCTGTAGAAAGAACAGCAAATCAAGCCTAAACCCAGCACAAGAAAAGAAATAATAAAGATTAGAGCAGGAATCAATGAAATAGAAAAAAACAAAACAAAACAGTAGAACAGATCAATGAAACTAGGAGCTGGTTCTTTGAAAAAATTAATAAGATTGATAAACCCCTAGCCAGATTTATCAAAAAGAAAAGAGAAAGGACCCAAATTAATAAAATCATGAATGAAAGAAGAGAGATCACAACCAACACCAAAGAAATATAGATAATTATAAGAACATATTATGAGCAACTATATGTCAATAAATTAGGTAATCTGGAAGAAATGGATACATTCCTAGAGATGTATAAACTAACCAAAACTGAACGAGGAAGAAATAGAAAACCTGAAGAGACCCATAACCAGCAAAGAATTTGAAGCAGTAATCAAATATTGCCTAACAAACAAGAGTCCAGGGCCAGATGGCTTCCCAGGGGAACTCTACCAAACATTTATTTTTTTTTTTTAAGATTTTATTTATTTATTTGACAGAGTGAGATCACAAGTAGGCAGAGAGGCAGGCAGGGAGAGAAGGGGAAGCAGGCTCCCCGCTGAGCAGAGAGCCCCATGTGGGGCTCGATCCCAGGACTCTGGGATAATGACCTGAGCCAAAGGCAGAGGCTTAACCCACTGAGCCACCCTGGTGCCCCCTACCAAACATTTAAAGAAGAATTAATACCTATTCTTCTGAAGCTGTTTCAAAAAAGTCAGAATTGGGGGCACCTGCGTGGCTCAGTGGGTTAAACCTCTGCCTTCAGCTCAAGTCATGATCCCAACGTCCTGGGATGGAGCCCCACATCAGGTTCTCAGCTCAGCAGGGAGCCTGCTTTCCTTCCTCTCTCTGCCTGCCTCTCTGCCTACTCGTGATCTGTCTGTTAAATAAATAAACAAAATCTTAAAAAAAAAATCAGAATTGAAGGCAAACTTCCAAACTCTTTTTATGAGGCCAGCATTGCCTTGATCCCAAAATCAGGAAAGACCCCACCAAAAAGGAGAATTATAGACCAATATCCCTGATGTACATGGATGCCAAAATTCTCACTAAAATACTAGCCAGTAGAATCCAATAGTACATTAAAAGGATTATTCACCACGAACAAGTGGGATTTATTCCTGGGTTGCAAGGGTGGTTCAACTTTTGCAAATCAATCAACATGATACATCACATTAATAAAAGAAAGGACAAGAGCCATATGATCCTCTCAATTGATGAAGAAAAAGCATTTGATAAAATATAGCATCCTTTCTTGATTACAACTCTTCACAGTGTAGGAATAGAAGTAACATCTTTTAATGTCATAAAAGCCTTAAACAAGAAGCCCATATTGATTAACATTCTCAGTGGGAAAAAACAGAGCTTTTCCCCCAAGGTCAGGAAGGAACATGACAAGGATGCCCATTTACCACTTTTGTTCAATATAGTATTAGAAGTCCTAGCCTCAGCAATCAGACAACAAAAAGAAATAAAAAGCATTCAAATTGGCAAAAAAGAAGTCAAACTCTCACTCTTCACAGATGACATCATACTTTATGTGGAAAACCCAAAAGATTCAATTCCCAAATTGCTAGAACTCATACAGGAATACAACAGTGTGATAGGGTATAAAATGAACACACAGAAATCAGTTACATTTCTATACACTAACAAGGAGATGAAAGAGAAATTAAGGAACTGATCGCATTTACAATTGCACCAAAAACTATAAGATACCTAGGAATAAACCTAACTAAAGAGGTAAAGGATCTGTACTCTAAAAACTATAAAACATTTATGAAAGAAATTGAGGAAGACACAAAGAAATGGAAAAATATTCCATGCTCATGGATTAGAAGAATAAACATTGTCTGGGGCGCCTGGGTGGCTCAGTGGGTTAAAGCCTCTGCTCAGGTCATGATCCCACGGTCCTGGGATGGAGCACCTCATTGGGTTCTCTGCTCAGCAGGGAGCCTGCTTCCCCCCCTCTCTCTCTGCCTGCCTCTCTGCCTACTTGTGATCTCTGTCTCTCTCTGTCAAATAAATAAATAAAATCTTAAAAAAAAAAAAAAAAGAAGAAGAAACATTGTTAAAATGACTATGCTACCCAGAGAACTCTAAGCAATCAATGAAATCCCTACCAATATACCACTGATATTCTTCACAGAGCTGGAACAAATAATCCTAGAATTTGTATGGGACCAGAAAAGACTCTGAATAGCCAGAGGAATGTTGAAAAAGAAAACCAAAGCATCATAATACCAGACCTGAAGCTATATTACAAAGCTGCAATTGTCAAGACAGTATGGTACTGGCACAAAAAGAGACACACAGATCAAAGGAACAGAACAGAAAATCTAGAAATGGATCCTCAACTCAATGTCAACTACTCTTTAACAAGGCAGGAAAGAATATCCAATGGAAAAAGGACAGTCTCTTCAATGAATGGTACCGGTAAAATGGGACAGCCCCATGAAGAAGAATTAAACTGGACCATTTTCTTACACTATACACAAAGATAAACTCAAAAGACATGAAAGACCTAAATGTGAGATAGGAATCCATCAAATCCTAGAGAAGAACACAGCTTCAATCTCAGCTGCAACAACTTCTTGGTAGACATGTCTCCTAAGTCTAGGGAAACAAAAGCAAAAATGAACTACTGGGACTTTATAGAGACAAAAAGCTTTTGCACAACAAAGGAAACTGTTGACAAAACCAAAAGACAACTGATAGAATGGGAGAAGATATTTGCAATGACATATCAGATAAAGAGCTAGTATCCAAAATATATAAAGAACTTATCAAACTCAACACCCAAAGAACAAATAACCCAATCAAGAAATGGGGAGAAGACATGAACAGACATTTCTCTAAAGATAGAACAATGGCCAAAAGATACATGAAAAAATGTTCCACATCACTTGGCACCAGAGAAATACAAATAAAAACCACAATGAGACACCCCCTCACACCGGTCAGAATGGCTAAAATTAACAAGTCAGGAAATAACATACGTTGATGAGAATGTTGAGAAAGGGGAACCCTCTTACACTGTTTGTGGGAATGCAAGCTGGTACAGCTACTCTGGAAAACAGTATGGAGTTTCCTCAAGAAGTTAAAAATAGGGGGCACCTGGGTGGCTCAGTGGGTTAAGGTTCTGCCTTCGGCTCAGGTCATGATCTCAGGGAACTGGGATCGAGTCCCACATTGGGCTCTCTGCTCCGTTTTCTCAGCAGGGGGCCTGCTCACCCCCCCCCCCATCTGCCTCTCTGCCTACTTGTGATCTCTCTCTGTCAAATAAATAAAATCTAAAAAAAAAAAAGAAGTTAAAAATAGAGCTACCAGGTATTTACCCCAAAGATACAAATGTATTGCTGTGAAGGGGCATCTGCACCCCAATGTTTATAGCAGCAATGTCCATGATAGCCAAAGTGTGAAAAGAGCTAAGATGTCCATCGATGGATGAATGGATAAAGAAGCAATATATGTATATGTGTGTGTGTATATATATATATATATTTAACTTATTTATATGTATATATATATACACATATATATGCATATATGTGTATATATATATCTCCACACACAATGGAATATTACTCAGCCATCAGAAAGGATGAATACTTAGCATTTACATTGACATGGATGGAACTGGAGGGTATTATGCTAAGTGAAATAAGTCAATCAGAGAAAGACAATGATCATATGGTTTCACTCATACATGGAATATAAGAAACAGCACAGAGGACTGTGGGGGAAGGGAGGGAAAACTGAATGGGAAGTCATCAGAGAGAGAGAAAAACCATGAGAGACTCTTAACTATAGGAAACAAACAGGGTTACTGGAGGGGAGGTAAGTGGGGTGGTAGGGTAGTTGGGTAATGGACATTAAGGAGGGCATGTGATGTGATAAGCACTGGGTGTTATATGCAACTGGTTAATTATTGGACACTACATCTGAAACTAATGATAAAAATTTAAAAAAAGAAAAGCAACATTAATACTTTAAATATACAAATGGACACATTTTCACAGGCAGCATCAATAAGACAGTTAAAGTCAATGAACTTTGAAAACAAATTATTATGAGGCTATGTTTATACAAGCAAGTCTGAATGGCTGGAGTTCAAGTATTTATTTTTATCTACTTTGTTCAGGTTAAACTGAATTTATAAAAGATAATGAGCCTCATTCTAATATCTGCCTCACTAGTGCCTTATTGACACAGCTGAAACCCTCCAAAAAGTGGTGAGTTCTTTCAACTAGAAAATATTAATGATTTATTTTCTGCAAATTTCACAATATATTAAAAGAACATCTTTGAGAAAGAGGCATGGGAAAGGTAACATCTACAGTGAAGAAATCACTCTGCTATCACTCTTGCTTTCTGGCAAGCCAATGTGGATCTGAGGTTCTGGCCAAAGGCTCACTTACACAGGGTGCCTTCTATAGATATACAACTTACTTTACTACAAAGCATAAGAAATGTGATTTTCTGGAGATGAGGATGAAAATCCGCTGGATTGAGAGCTGTCATCTATACTTTAAAACATTAGATAAAAAAAAAAACCAAACATTTATTTATTTATTTGACAGAGAGAGAGACAGCAAGAGAGGGAACACAAGCAGGGCAAGTAGGAGAGGGGGAAGCAGGCTTCCTGCTGAGCAGGGAGCCTGACTGGGGGCTTGGTCCCAGGACCCTGGGATCATAACCTGAGCTGAAGGCAGATGTTTAACGACTGAGCCATCCAGGCACCCTAGAAATAAAATGGTCTTAAACTGAGGAGATCCTCAAAGAGATGCCTTAGTATGGGGATGCCCAGTAGAGTTTTCAAAACACACATGAAATATCTACAAAATTGAAAGCTTTCCCCCAAATCAAAAGGCTCAAGGAGAATTGTCCCGACAGAATTCAGCTCTTATAAGTCAATCAGGACTTGAATAATACAGTTGCAATGCAGAGAGTCAGAATCCTCCTGTGAAGCATTTTCCCTAAGCATTGGTTAGGATTTTATTATAGGCTACTGTGATATTTTTGTCTTTAACATTTCAGCCGGAGTGTATATTTATTCATCCATTCAACCATCAAGTGTCTACTGGATGCCAGCATTGGGGATATAAAATGAATATGCTATGTGGCTCCTGAACTTCCTGAATCTGACAAGAAGTAAAAAGCACATCGAGAATATCAATGCTGTTCAAAAACTTAGAGTGATGTCGGGAAAGACACTCACCTCCCTTTGGGGGAGCTTCATCAAAAGGAACAAATAGAAGGGCAGTCCAGGCAACGGAAATGACATTTATGAAGGTGTGGGGACAGAAACAAAGGCACTTTGGGGTCATGACAAAACAACTCAAAACGAGAGGATGGATGGGAGGGGATGCCTGGCTGATTCCATCAAGATAGTGTGTGACTCTTGATATCAGGGTCCTGAGTTCAAGTCCCATGTTGGGCATAGAGCTTACTTAAAAAAAAAAAGAAGAAGAAGAATCAATGGGGATAAAGAGATAGGCCAGGTGACCAAAGGAGAAAGAATCTTTGATGGAAGTTAAAAGCAAGGAAATGATCAGAACTAAATTTAAGGACAACACTCTAGGGTAGTATGATATAATAACGTTCCTAAAACAATTGGACGTTTAATTGGCCAAGGTAAGTTTTGAGAGAAGTTACATCTTTGTCCAAAGAAGACACACTGACCTCTTTCAAATGAATGGCTTGGTCCTTTTCTCAGCAGTTGTTGTCCTTGAATATAGGACCACCAACTGAGGGAAGGTGAAGAAGCCTTTACTCTCAGAGAGCCAATCTGGACATTACTGAGAGAGTACTTGAGAACCTGTGGCCATTATCCTTCAATCAAATGCATGTTACCTAGGGCACTTCAAGCTCTACCATCAGTAACCAATGCAGAGCCCAGGAAAGGGCAGTAGGCAATCAGAACTGTCTACATATCACAGCAATCATGAAATAACTGACCCAAAAGCAATTTAATATAACTGTTCATAGTCCTTCATCCTCACATGTCAACTTTTGTCATCATTATTCTCCCAATCAGTGATTTTCTTTCAATATAATCAATATTTTCCTTGTTTCAGTATAATCTTGTTTTTCCAAATGGATTTGTTATTTTTTAAATAAATTTCACTTATTTAATTTTTTGAAGTGGTGGCACATTCACATAGTCCAAGCATCAAGAAATACAGAAAGATATATAATACCAATGTCTCCTTTCCACTCCTGCCCTCTATTTGCCAAGTTCCCCAAACAAGTAACCAACATTATTAGTTTCTCATTTAGTCTCAAGAGTTTTAGAAAGTATACACAAGCCAGTAGAAGGATAGATACTTTTCCTGTTTTTCCCACCCCAATGGTACATTATTTTGACTGTTTTTTCCCTATCTAAAAGTAAATCTTGGAGATTGTATTAATCAGCTTGAGCTGCCATAACAAAACCCCATAGATTAGATGGCTTAAACAACAGAGATTTATTTTCTTACATCTCTGGAGACTGGAAATCTGAGGTCAGGGTGCCAGCCGTGGTTGGGTTCTGGTGAGAGCTCTCTTCCTGGCTTGCTGATGGTCACCTTCTCACAGCGTCCTCACCAGGCAGAAAGAGAGAGTAGGTCTTCCAGTGTCTCTTATTATAAGAGCAGTGATCCCACCGTGACGTGGTCTCACCTTCATGACCTCCTCTAACCCTAATTAGTCCCCAGATACCATAACATTGGGGATTAAGGCTTCAACATATGAAATTGCATTGGGGGACACAAACATTCAGTTTATAACAGAGATCTTTCCATATAAGCATATAAAGAAACTCTTCAGTTTATTTTTTTTTATAGCTGCACAGTATGCTACTATTACAACATACGTATTTAATATTGCAACTGGGAAAAATAAAGCTGTCCTTAATCATGCTTTATTAATAGGATCTGCAGAAATACAGTAAGATGACATGAGCCCTAGAGACTGAGATGATGTTTCTGATGAGTTCACATCTAAACTGGAATTATATGCTGATGACTGCTGGAAATGTATCAAAAATTAAGTAATATGCTTAATGCACATTTGTTAGCCCATCAGTAGATCCTTAAAACTTTAGCTTTCTAAATCAAATATGGTTGAAATGTTATCCTCATATGAAGTTACTCACTTGAAGATGCAAATTACATTAATGAAACACATAGCTATGAATGTATTTTTTTAATGTCAATGCTTATATACAACGGTCCGTTTACATCTGACTGTCACCTAACTAGACATGTTATACAGGCCATTCTAAACATGTTAGTGTATATTTCGGTTTTGAGAAAGGTATTTGCATAGAAGATTAAGTGATCTTTATGAATAAAGTTCAAATGGTTATTCAGTTTAGAAGAGGGAAAGAATCAAGCATGAGGAAGAGAAAAAAAAAAGTATGGCCACAAAATGCTTCTGGATAACCTTACTAAAAGCAAAATAATAGACTGTGTGCTATTCCAGCAGCCTGAACTATCCCTGCCTAAAGAAAGAGAAGGCAGAAGGGAGAGACAGTGAATAGAATGTAGGTGAACAGAACATGTTCTTAAAAGTATAGCTTAAATTGGAATTACAGATAAAAGAGCAAGGAATCAAAGAGCGAACCAAGGTTTCAAGCCTAGGTGACTGGTTAGAAGAGTGACAGTGTTGGCTGAGATGGGGTAGAAGGTATTTAGGATGGGGTGAGAGTTTATTTTATATACCTTATGTTTGGGGGCTAATGAGATTACCAGCAGACATTTAACACATTGAAGGGAAGAGAGAGATCTGGGAATTTTTTTAAGAAGTACTTATGAGAACAAGAGAGAAGGAGTGGGGTGAGAAGGAACCAGGACAGAATGATGGAGACCACTCACATTCAGAGGTAGAAGGAAACAGATGGGCATTAAAGGACAAAGAAGAGTAGTCAGAGAGAGAGAGAAGGTGAAGCAAGGCAGTGAGTTGCAGACACCAAACGAGGAGGGCAAAGTCAAATGTGCCATGTGCTGGAAGAAGGGTCAACAAAGATATGGACACCTCCCTCCCCAAATATGTTAGGAGACATCAGATTTTAAGACATTAAGTAATGAGTTGAACAGTGAGAAAGTCAACTAAAAAAATGCATTACATTGATAATCTTTTGAGATGATTGTCAAGATAGGAAAACAATGTTATTTCATATTTTTATTCCACTTCAAAATCATAGAGTACTTCCACATATATTCTCTCTTTTGATGATACCATTAGGGGATAATCCTATAGGTAGATATGTGGAGAAAGATGCAGTGGAGAGGGGTAATCCAAGACGTAAATAGAAGTTGGAGTATTGTATGGCGTTAGTTTCCTAGGGAGGTGAGAGAGGAATGAATTTAGTGCTGGAGAAAATAGTGGGTAATGATGTGGGAAGCAAAGGCAGAAGGAAATGTAGATAAAATTAAATGTCCATATAACCTGCAGCCCATTGGCAAATACTTGAGGCAGCAGAGTATAATGTCTTAATTTTAATGCTTTGCTAGAGGGAAAAACAACCTTAGTTGGACAATAGCAAGGCCTCCTGTGTCCGGTGTCTTCTTTAGCACATGAAAACCCCTTTGGAACTTCCTTTATCTTTAATTCTCCAGCCCCAAGGTGTATAATCAGCTGTCCTTCATAATCCCCAGGCAGCAGGGCGGAACAAGGAAGCAGGGTGGGGGTGGGGTGGCAGGAGCTCTTTCTGCCCACAGGTCCTCTCAAGCTTTAATGAAACCACCATTGTGCACTGAAGTCATATCAAGAATTCTTTCTTGGGGTGCCTGGGTGGCTCAGTGGGTTAAAGCCTCTGCCTTCGGCTCAGGTCATGATCCCAGGGTCCTGGGATCGAGCCCCACATCGGGCTCTCTGCTCGCGGGGAGCCTCCTTCCTCCTCTCTCTCTGCCTGCCTCTCTGCCTACTTGTGATCTCTCTGTCAAATAAATAAATAAAATCTTTAAAAAATAATAAAAATAAAAAGACCTGAAAGTAATCAAGTTAACCTTGAATTGAGGGTCCAACCGACAGGAGAAATGTGAAACAAGTGGGGGAAATGCTGCCATTGGCATAAAAAGTCAAAACACTGGATCTGCACCCAGTCACAAGCTCTCCAGATCTCTAATATAATACCATGTCCTCCCACAAATGTAACGCTGAGAGGACACTGAAGTACTGGGGCCAAGAGCAAACAGCTCAATGTCTTTTTTTTTTTTTTTTAAAGATTTATTTATTTATTTTAGGAAGACAGGCAGGGGAGGGGCAGAGGGAGAGAAACTTCAAGCAGATCCCACTGAGCATGGAGCCCAACACAGGGCTCAATCCCAGGACCCTGAGATCATGACCTCAGCCAAAATCAAGAGTTAGATGCTTAAATGACTGAGTCACCCAGGCACCCTGACAGTTCAATGTCTTAAGTAACTCCAGCAGAGATTTTAAGAGAAGTTCCTCCACTGCAGAACTCAATTTAGAAGTCTGCTTTGGGTTCCCACCCCCAGCCCACTCCACAGGAAGCAAAAGCATTAAGCAAGCTGTTAGAGTAGCGCATTCCCCCAGGACTTTCTCATACAAGAGGATGTCGGTCTGTGTCAGCCTCCAGTCACCCTCTTTAGAGAGTTCTGCTTTTTGTAAGACAGTACCCAAGTGTTTACAAGTCTCTCTATTAAAAGGCATGCATGTTAAGAAATAAATTTAAGCTTTTACTCTATGAGCTAATACATTGGGATATTACCCCATCTTCCTGGCTTGGTGTCTCATTGGGGAAGGAGTATGCAACCTCCGCTGATCCAGTGTAAGTCATTCTTGAGACTGTTTACAGGATGGAGCCAAAGGGGAAGAAATCTTCTTTCTTTGCTGGTAGAAGGGCTGCTAGGATGAGATGAGATACCAAAGCAACTAGGAGCCATGCTCCCCATGGCATGGAGAAAGCTATCTACAAAGAGAACCAGAAACACGGGTCAGAAATAGAGAGTATAAGCCTGAAAAGTGTTCCTGATGCTGACTTCAGACATCTCCAGGACCAGTTCCCTACACTTGGGTTTGGGTTACACCAGTCCATAAATTCTCCTTTTTGTGTGGACAAGTTGGGATTTTTGCCACTTGCAACCCAAAGTACCCCAACTTGTGCACAGAATACCTTATACGTCCACAGTGTTCAATAAATAGATATTGATTATCGGATTGCTTCAGTATTCCTGATTTTTCTGTACCTTTTGCTTCTGTACTTTTTTTGTGTCCTATAACTTCATTCTCAGTGAGGCTTGATCAAAGGTAAGACTGCAATTTTCCAGTAATAACTGGGAGCCCCAGTTCCCCGAAGTTGGCCAAGGCCATTTAATATGTCTGTGTTTCAGTTTCCTAATCTGGAAAATATGGCAAATAATAATAGCAGCTAGTTATTTCACACCTACTTTAATCCAAGTACTGGCCTAATGCTTAATATGCATTATCCTAGTTCCTACGGCAACTTTGTGACATCTGCATAATATCCTCATTTTATAGATGGGAAAGCTGAGATGCCATGAGCTTAAATGAATTGACCAAGGTCATACAGCTTGAGTGACAGAATTCTGACTCATATCCAGGTTTGCCTGAGCCTGTGCTCTTTCCAGTGTCCTGTGATGCCCTACTTATTCAAAAAGCCTTTGTGTATAGTAAGATAGTGCAGGTACAATTGCTCTAAAAATAAAAAGAGATCAAAAATCATTCTCCAGTTGACAATAAAACATGTGGAAGTGGGCCCAAGTATTAAGGAGGAAGATTTAGGTTTAGAACATTCTGACTACCCCAATTATGGCATTAAAACAGTAACTGAAAAATAAATGATGGACCTCATATAAACAAGAAATTTTATGAAAAGAGAAAGTACAGCCAAGATTCTGTTCCATTTCTGAAGCCTTAATAAAATTCCAAGAGACATAAGTAAGTAAGCATTGCTAAGCTAGAGAGACATTTCTAATTTTCCTCATTGAACCATCGATATGGAGGCCCTGGCACTTCCTCTGTGGCCCTTTAACAAAGTTTCTTGTAAAATATGAACATTTTCACATACAGACCTGGATGGCGCTATCAGTGGCATTTAAAATGAACAAACCAGGACGCCTGGGTGGCTCAGTTGGTTAAGCGGCTGCCTTCGGTCATGCCTCAGGTCATGATCCTAGCATCCTGGGATCGAGTCCCACATCGGGCTCCTTGCTCAGCAGGGAGCCTGCTTCTCCCTCTGCCTCTGCCTGCCTCTCTGTCTGCCTGTGCTCGCTCTCTCTCTCTCTAACTAATAAATAAATAAAATCTTAAAAAAAATTAAAATGAACAAACCTATAGTCATGCTGTCTATGTACCATTTAAGTACATGCAAACCCTATTTTTGTAGAAGTTTACCTGGAAAAAGGTTAAGACCAAGCCTACGTGTTAAATGGTATTTTATAGCAAAACATTTGTGTTCCTCAAGCTATAACTATTTTTTTTTATTTTTAAAAGATTGTTATTTATTTACTTGATGGAGAGATACAGCAAGAGGAGAAACACAAGCAGGGGAGTGGGAGAGGGAGAAGCAGGCTTCCCACCGAGGAGAGAGCCCTACGAGGGACCAACCCCAGGACCCTGGGATCAGGACCTGAGCCACCCAGGCGCCCCTTAAAGCTTCTATTTTGGAGTAATTTTCAGTTTAGAACATTTTCAAAAAGCAACTAATTAATAAAAATATCAAAATATACTAATACTCATTTAATCTTAAGCCAACTATTGAAATGTACTACTGTAAACAAAATGAAAAACCCAAAGCAGTGTAGAAGCCCAGCAAAGTAACAAGATAACTATTTTAAAATAATATCAGACATTGTTATAATTTTGGACAAATGCAGCACACCTCTTCAGTAATGAAATTTAAATATTCTCTTTTTAAAACTCTAACATTCCAAGAACATCAGCTCATTAGGTAGATACTTTAAAAAAGTGGGTTTACACTTAGAACTGTGTGATTATTGATTATAACAACTGAGTTAAACGCGTGCCCCAAATGCCAGACCTGATGCTGCCTTCCGCAACATTGCTTTTGGAACTCAACATCTCTCCACTGTTGTTTTCAGAGGCATCTTTTTTAAAATGGGAAATTGACTGATGAAATCTTAGCCATGAATAAGTGCTAATGCACACAATAAATTAAAATGCTGTCATTTTATAAGAAAGGTTTATTGGCTAACTGTGTTATTCCTTCTAATAACTCAAAGTCTTGTGTTTAATTTACAGAATGACATGCAGAAATCAATTATTCAGCTCAGAGTATGACAAAACTGCTTCTCAAAGTTATGCTTTGGGAGGCAACCAGACTGAATTATTCACTGACTTAAAACACAGAGTGTCATAACCAAGAGTTTTTCCCACTTCAAAATGTATCAAGCAATGTTCAAACTACGAGGAAGCATTTTTGCATTGTCTGGTCAGTGCTGTGTGCAAATTAATATCTGCATAACAATTCAGATTCACCCTTCCAAAAAGGATATCATACATATAAAGTAGTGCTAGTATTTATGGGATGGACGTTTACCAGAATTGCTCTTAAAGGCTACATAATAAAAGTGCATTAACGTTGTCTAAATTAATTAACCATAGATACTGAAATGGACTCAGCTAATGGATTCTGCCTCTCCAGAGAGTGCCTCTTTTAATCATAAAATAAAAGCGAAAAACATGCTTTTCCTCCCTTTTTTCATAACATGTAGCCATCTGACCAAGAGCGGGAGGGGGAGTGGGACTGCTTGCACCATCCCTGAGCCAGCAAGCGGGAGTGGTCATGTAGTGATCAGACACTCTGGCTTCTCCTCTTCAGGTGCAAACAGGCTGCTACACAATCTGTCACGTCCTGCTCCCCTTCGAAACAGGAAACCAGTCTAGAGTTTCACGCTTACCTTCTGCCTTGCATTACCAAACCGGCAGTCTTGCCAGATCCTTGAAAATGCCCGTTATATATGAAGGTCATGAAGGTTTTGAGGGACAGGATTTATGTTTGGGACAGGGCATCAGCGATCTGGCATCTATTGGAAGGTTATGAGAGAGAGATGAAAGAAGCACGTAAGAGTGGAAGACACACAAAGTCATGTGGCCCATCTCATGCTAGTGGGCGGAATCACATCCCCAAGCACAGCTGAACCACTAAGGGGTCTTGTAACGAGACTACTAGTTACCCAAAGGCAATTAACGGGGAGCTTCAAAGATCTAGGTTGTGAACTCACAAATCACAGTGGTTCAACTTGCTTTTCAATCAGACAAGCCCCTATTTTCCCAATGTTTCCCACACCATGTCCTGCTTTGGCCCTCTTACTGCTCATTAGCAGTTCCAGCAGAGGGCAGGCCGGGGAAAGAAGAGACATAAGTCAGAGCAATGATCTAGAGTCTTCCAAACATGTTAAGGTAAATTTTCTCAATTACTAAGAGCAACAACGGTCCTGTTTTTGCTGCTGTCTGTCTACATAAGGTATGATCAGTTTCCAGGTCTCCTCTCTCAAGGAATTTACCATCTGGTTTGGGAAGGCAAACTGAAAACAAATGACATAGTGAGAAAGCCATGCTCTAAAGCTGCCCCAAGCTAACTCAAGTAAAGTCATGATTTCAAGAGAAGGAAGACAGATCTTTGTGTGCTGAAGCTGGTGATAACATACATAGACTGAAGGTATAAACCAAAGTAAATAATTAGTGCAGAGAAGTGAGAATCAATGTCTGCGCAAATGCAATTGTTGAAAATTCCCTAAACAGGCTGGGTGACAGCCCCATAGAAAGGACTTGCAGGTATCCTCTTTGGTTTGTGTGGGACAGGTCTCATTAGATCTCAGCACCAGGCTTTCTGCAGTGATCGGCCAAAGTGAAGGGATGGGTTGGCATGCAGGATGGGTTGGCATTCCTGGAGGAAAAATATTCAGTATCTTTCCATATCATTCATTAAGGTCTGTGTGACAGTGTCATGAGCAACTCGCTGTGGGGAGGTCTCCATCATATAAACAGGGCTGCAAAATTCATAGCCAAAGAATGTGGACTGGAGAGACACTCCCAGCTCCAGCTGCTACCTGAACACCCAGGACTGGCTGGGAACCAAGGAAACATGCTGAAACCAGGAGCCTCGGCGACGAATGGCAATGTTACAGCCGCTTAATCCTGAAATGAAAAGCAATTGCTCCTGGCTTAAAGAATAAAGGAAAAATAAGATCAGCCTTGGCTGAATGACATTTTTTCCCCCAAAAACAACCAGGCTGTAGACCAGGTTCTAAAACCTGCCTGGTGTTTAAAAATGTGAAGAAATGGATGTTTTCTGTCAATATAATTTAAATCCATCTAGAAGTACTGGTATATAAGAACACTTGAATGCAAATACATTTTGATTAACATGATTAAATCAAATGTGTTTACTTTCAGCTCTACGGGATGACATCTAAAATTAACTTACCTAAATATAATTTTAGAAAGTCAGTCTTCAAAATAGCTGCTTCTTTCTTTTGTTTTTTCTTTTTTGAAGGATTTTCTACTGAAAAGTCTCGACCGAAGCTACCAGAGTTCCTTTTTGTACAGCTGAAGCAGCAAATGGAGAAATATGGAAGGAGGGGGAGGGGAAAGAGATTTCTATACCTGTAATACATTACCGTGATGAAATTGTCTTCTCTATAAAAAGAAGAATTCATAAAAATTCGTAAAGGAACTGCTGCAAGTTTAAATTATTGTTAGAAGGATCTAAAGATAACTTTAACTCACGACCGAGTAAGTAATATTCTTATTTTTTACTTGTTTACCTCTCAAGGGGCTACAAAATGACAAATGTCAGATTTCCTGTATATAGAATTTTCATTTCCTTGAGAGCACGAAGGCAATGACAAAGAGTAAAAACACAGCAAGTGTGAGAACAAATGAATCTTGCCTTTCAAGTTTCAATTTCTAAATATACGTATTAATTTAAAGCATTTGTGGCAGACTCACAATGATATAGAGAAAACTAATTAAAATATTTCTTGCTTCCAAGAGCCCTATAAAATTGCCTCCATAAAAAGCCATTTCACATGGTTTCACCTAATATCATAAGCCCTCGCAGGAAGATCATCAACCAATAATAACCAGTAAGGGAGAAAACCCAGTTTGTCTCCCTGAAATCATTCTATGCAAATACTAATATTAAAAAACGAATACGACACATGCTATCTTCCTGCCAGTGCTAACATTGAGGACATTCCTCACAGAAAAACCACGGCTATTCACAGTCATTATTCACAGCATGCATTTCTGCCTCATTAATTCAAAACAAAACAAAACAAAAGAATCCTTATACCAGATGATTTTTGGACACCATCGGTTTTTCAATTTCATTTAACCTGCATCACAACACTGACAACTGTGTCCACTTTCACGTGAGCTCAAGCCGGTGGACAGCTGCAAGGCCAGCCACAGACCCAATAACCTGACACACCGTCCTCACAAACATGAGAGCGTTTTTTAAAATGAAAGGTGTCACACAGCTCATGAGGTAAAACAGCCGTGAACAACACTGAGAATGCAAAGAATATCCACAGTCGATGAATGGTGCTCTCTATGAGAATACGACACACAGCCAGTGACCCTGAAAGCCACAATAGTTCCAGAGATGAAGGACTATGTTACTTAGGAACATTTTGGATAAAAAAATAAATAAATAAATAAAATTTTAAAAGGCAGTCCTTTTTATATCAGTACTCTGTCATTCTATGCCAGGAAAGGGTACCAAGTATGAAGATGGCCCCAATTTGCTTTTTATGCTCAGCGTGATTCAGATATGAGCAGGGTTTCTAGTCCCATCATTGAGAAACCTCCAACAAGCTTTCTATTCTTACAAAACATGAGAATGCCCAAAGGAATTATGAATTTAAAATACAATGCAAACATATATTTTAACGGGGATACATAGTCATCACAAAGGTTGAGGGAATTAGGAAGTGTATGGAATGCTGTTCACAGCAGTTTTAACCCCGATATGTCACCAGTAGATTCAA
The DNA here is from genome assembly GCA_003697995.1 of Taxidea taxus jeffersonii. Classification (NCBI taxonomy): domain Eukaryota; kingdom Metazoa; phylum Chordata; class Mammalia; order Carnivora; family Mustelidae; genus Taxidea; species Taxidea taxus. The sequence continues at coordinate 66,153 of RCUC01131000.1, forward strand.
GGCAGTTTCGGTTTTCTATGTAAAAAATTTAAAATTACAAAAGTGTAATCTCTCATGTCAAATATTATTAAATCATCAATGACACATTTTCTTCAGACCCCCTTACTCCCATACCAGATGACCTTGGGAGGAAGCAAAGGTCTTTCTTTGCCTAGAGATTTCAATTACAGACTCACTTTTTAGTATTTGCATTTTGCTTTCTGGAATTACTGACAATTCAAATATAATTTTCAACATCCCCCTGGGTGAACTAAGCCCCCCAAGTGCCTGACAACTTGCTTTCTGAAAAGAGATCTATCTCTTCAAATTATACCTCATAAGAAGTGAAGCTTAATGAGATTTTAAAATACACACTTAAAAGTGGTTTTATCCTCCTCATGCCCTGGCCAGTATTCACCCTCCCCTTGAAACATCCTGCTCTCCTCATTTTCTAGTGTGAGTTTTGAAGAAATTCTCAGGAACAGCCACTAGGACAGCAAAGGTGACTTTCCTGAAAGATTGCGTCACCCAACCCAGCAGGTAGGAGCTGAAAAGGACTTCACATACTTTCCAGGTGATTCATATGATACACGTTAAATTTGAGATGCAATGGGGAGATAGCCCTTGTGAGGTGTTTGGCAGTGATAAAAGGAAACATTTATTGAATGCTTACCAAAAAGAGAAAAATATCAGTATTAGAATTCTACTTGGCCCATGATCTAACCAAGGTAAGAGATTAAAGGCACTTATTTAAGGTCCTAGAAATGGACCAGGCCCCAGATTTCCTGATTCCCAGAAAACTGCAATGTCTCCGAGAACTTAGCTCTATAATTAAGAGTGACACTCATTCAATAACAAGCAAGGAAAAACAAATTTCTATTGACCCACAGATCTACCATTTCCAGTACTCTTCATTTTTCATGTTGATCTGAGTTTCCATCTGGTATCACTTCCTTCACCCTGAAGACTTAAAGTCTTAATGTCTTTTTAAAAAATATTTTATTTATTTATTTTGACAGAGAGAGATCACAAGTAGGCAGAGAGACAGGCAGAGAGAAAGAGGGGGGAAGCAGGCTCCCTGCTGAGCAGAGAGTCAGATGAGGGGGCGGGGCTCGATCCCAGGACCCTGGGATCATGACCTGAGTGGAAGGCAGAGGCTTAACCCACTGAGCCACCCAGGCACTTCTTAAAGTCTTAATGTCTTAAAGTACATGTCTACTATTGACAAATTCTCTCAGCTTTTGTTTATTTGGCAATGTTTTTCTTTTTCATTCTTTCTCTTTCTTCCTCTCTCCCTTCTTTCATTTTTGCCCTTGCTCTCATTATTCTTATTCCCTTCATCTTTGAAGGATCTTTTCACTGGGTTTCTAATTCCAGGTTAACAGGTTTTCTTTCTTTCCGCACTTTAAAGATGTTATTGCATTGTCTTCTGGCTTGTGGAGAAGTCAGTTGATAGCTTCCCTAAGGTCTTGTGCAGAATGAGTTTTTTTTTCCCCTCTGGCTGCTACTAAGATGTTTCTCTTGGGTCCCTGGTTTTCAGATAGTTGACTACGATGCTCCTAAAAGTGGTTTTCGTCCTTCTTATCCTGTTTATAGTTCGCTGAGCTTATAAAACTCATGGGTTAATATTTTTCATCAAATTTGGATTTTTTCCAGCTATTTTTCCTAAAATACATATATATATATATATATATTTATCCCAGTCACTGTCTCCTCTTCTTCTAGGACTCCAGTTCACAAATGTCAGGTCACCTCATACCACCCTCCAAGTCAATGAGACTTCATTTTTTCTAGCCTTTTTTCTCTGTGTGTGCTTCAGTTTGCATAGTTTCCATGTTACTAGTTTTTTTCTTCTGTAGAATGCAATTTACTATTAAGCCCACCTAGTGATTTTTTTTTTCATTTCAGATATTTTATTTATCAGTTCTAGACTTTCTAGTTGGGTTTCTTTCATTGTTTCCAGTTCTTGACTGAGAACTTTCCTCTTCTCATCTGAGTCCTTATTTTCTTGTAAATCTTCAAACACATTTATAAGAACTGTGTTAAAGTCCTTGCTTGTTAAGTCCAAAATCTCTGTCATCTCTGGATATGTGTGATCCCTGAAGATGATACTGAAAGATAAATAAGACCCAAGTAACAGCAAAACCACTACTTCTGTCTGAGATCACACATGCCCAACTGCGGGAATCCCAAGTCCCCGAATCCCTTCCTGTCACCTGAGAGTGAGGAGTCAAATGCCTCTTTATTGCCACTTGTCCCTGCACTTGTTCACTGTCTCCTTCCAGATCCCTCATGGCTTAGTCCCAGTGGGAGGCAGTTTAACACATCAGAACCTCTCTGAGATGTTGTTCTCTGGGTACCACCATTGCTCCTGCCAGCCCCACTGCCATCTTGTTTTCAGTGCTGCAGCTCCAGGCCAGGCGGCTTTCCACCACAGCTCAGGCTGGCATGAAAGAGCCTGTTTTGCTGCTTCTCCTCTGCGTGTTCCAAATGATGGCCCTGCCTCTCCTGCTTCTTCCTGCCTCTCTCTGCTGAGCTCTGGGGAAGCCCCAGAGGAGCTGGCTCCTGCCTACCCTTGTTCCCTGAGCTCTGGTCTGTTTCTCCTCCAGCCAGATTTTCTCACCATCTGCAGCTATTGGTCAGAGGATGGATTTCCCCCTGGTGGTGGCTCTTGTTGAACAAAGATTCACTAAATTGCTAAACATTTGCTAAGAACTTGTTATGTGTATAGAATTCTATTGCTTATAAAGAGAAGTGAAAAGAACTAAACAAACACATGAATTAATAATTTAAAGCCAAATATTGTGATTTGATGAGAGTCCTCTGTTTTAAAAAGTGGAAATCCACTGAACTCTATAGATGTTCTTTAGTCTGTATGTAAATTTCATCAATTGATTTGACAAATATATACTGAGAACATGAAATGTACCAGGTTCTAGTCCCAGTGCCAAGAATATAAGGTAGACGAAATACCTGATCTCACAGAGTTTAGAATAAACAAATAATACCAGTTACTAGTAAGTACAATATCAGATAGTGGTAAGTAATCTGGAGAAAATAAAGCAGGATAATGGGATAGAAACTAATGAGAGGAAAATATTGGATAGGGAGTTGAAGGACGGTCTCTGAGAAAGTGACATCTGGGCTGAGTGAAATAAAGATCTAGGGAAAAGACAGTCCATGTAGGGGACAGCAAATTTATAGGAATGTAATGATCTATGCAGTGAATGAGGATATGAGTTCAAAGAGACTACACAGCCCAGGTCAGGTAGCACTTTCAAAGCTATGGTTAGGAGTTTGGATTTTATTCTAAATAAAGTGGGAAAGACTGAGAAATTTCAGCAGGGAATGACATTCTGTGATCACGTTGTAAAAATATCATTTTGGTGCTGTGTGGGGACTGATTGGAAGGTAACAGGAGTAGGAGACCCAAGGAACACTAGGACTTATTGTAACCTACGTAAAAAACGATAGTTCTAAAATTCCATGAAATATGTGTGTATTCTATTAGATAGTACTCTCACCTGATAGCCCATTATGCAGGATATGGGATCTACTATGTGACAAAAGTAGATGACAAGGTCAATGGCCTCAAAGACCTTTCTATAATTTAATGGAGCTGACAGGTAAAATTAAAGAGAACAAAGGAAGATACCTTGTTGGGGCAATAAAAAATTGGCAGAGGTTAGCAGACTCTTGACAATAGTCTCTGGCTAGAGTAAAACCTCTGGATCACCCTACCCTAATCACCACAGTGTCACAGAAGAACCAAAGAAATTATCATCCAAACCTCGAATCATACTTACACGACCAAACAAATTATAAGCAAATATAACCATAGCTGTCAACATTTACTGAGCGCTTAGAATGTTCTAGGCATGGTGCTAATGTCTACATGAATCATTTAATTCCACCAGAATAGGACTATAATAATGATTAGCATCCCCATTTGCCGGATTTAAAAAAACATGGCTGTTGGACAAGGTAACTTGCCTAATGTTATAACAGAGCTACAAGAATTAGAGCCCTACCTAAAATCCTAATCAGTCTGACCCCAAATCAAGCTTATAAAAACGAGGCCACTGTTTCCCAAAGATGCCTGATATTAGGAACAAGCTGAGGCTGTTTTTAGAGATACAAATACCTCTACCCATCCCCCCACTTCGTGCCAGTCCACCAAATCAGAATCTCCAGGGAGGAGTCTAGGAAGCTGTCATTTTTTTTTTTTTTTATTTGACAGAGATCTCCCATCCAAGTACTAACCAGGTCCGACCCTGCTTAGCTTCCGAGATCAGACGAGATCAGATCGGGCGTGTTCAGGGTGGTATGGCCGTAGACTGATAGAGATCTCAAGTAGGTGGAGAGGCAGGCAGAGAGAGAGGAGGAAGCAGGCTCCCCACTGGGCAGAGAGCCCGACGTGGGCTCAATCCCAGGACCCTGAGATCATGACCCGAGCCAAAGGCAGAGGCTTTAACCCATTGAGCCACCCAGGTGCCCCCGAAGCTGTCATTTTTAACAATGGTCTTCAAATGACTCTTATTATCTTATTCTTCTTCTTACAATTATTCTAATTATATAGCCTACACTGGAATAGGCCATACCCAACATAAAGAATAAATGGACTATATAAAATAAAAGAAGAATCAAAACCAGTGGCATGTATCAGAGACTCCTTGGAAGAAGTAAGTTTTTGGCGAGATTTTGAAAGGAATGCTAAATAAAAGAAAGAAAGCATTGCAGGGAAGAAGGGCATAAGACAGACAAAAGGAGAGAATTGGGTGTGTAGTGCACTGATAAGAATTGATGTCCCAAGAAGAGGGGGGTGACTTGATTCAGCACAGACCTTGTCACTCATTTCTGTTTTTGAGAATTCAAGCAGGTTTAGAGTATCTGCAGGTTACCAAAGCTGCCTAGATCATTGGCCTGATCTTGGCCAATGTTGCCCTAGAAAGGCAATCCTTGAAACAAAACCCTATTATCATTCTGCTGGGTTAAAAGGTCAGAAAGAGGGGCAACTGGGTGGCTCAGATGGTTAAACGACTGCCTTCAGCTCAGGTCATGATCCTGGAGTCACGGGATCAAGTCCCGCATCAGGCTCCCAGCTCCATGGGGAGTCTGCTTCTCCCTCTGACCTTCTCCTCACTCATGCTCTCTCTCACTGTCTCTCTCTCAAATAAATAAATAAAATATTAAAAAAAAAAAAAGGTCAGAAAGAATCCTGTTTTTCAGAATTATTTTTTACTTCCTACAATAGACAAATGATCCCAGAAGACAACCTTACTTGGAATATAATGATAATTTTTCTCTTATTGATTCACAGTCTTTTTTTTTTTTTTTTTAAAGACTTCATTTATTTGACAGAGAGAGAGCAGAGTCAGAGGGGAGGGGCAGAGGGAAAGGGACAAGCAGACTCTCCACTGAGCAGGAAGCTCGATATGAGACTCCCAGGACCCTGGCTCATAACCTGAGCTGAGGGCAGATGCTTGACCGACTGAGCCACCCAGGCATACCGATTCATAGACATTAAGTACAATTCTAGCTAGGTGCCATAGGCAAAATGTCCTAAATTCTTCTATAGCATTACTTTTAACAGGCTGCAACTCAATCAACGGATGCTCATCAAATGCTGAAATACACTGGATTCCATGAGCAGCAATGGGGAGAACAATAAGTAAAATGTGGCTCTTTTTTTTTTTTTTATAAAAGATTTTATTTATTTATTTGACAGAGAGAGATCACAAGTAGGCAGAGAAGCAGGCAGAGAGAGAGGGGGAGGCAGGCTCCCTGCCGAGCAGAGAGCCCGATGCGGGGCTCGATCCCAGAACCCTGAGATCATGACCTGAGCCGAAGGCAGAGGCTTTAATCCACTGAGCCACCCAGGTGCCCCTAAAATGTGGCTCTTAATCATGAGAGTTGAGAACCCAGTAGGAGAAGACAGATGACCAAATATGTAATTCTATTACAAGGCCTACAAGGGAGGTTTGTACAAATGGTCAGGCACTCTACAGAAGGAGCACTGGCTCTGACTGGGGGCGGTGAGGGAAGGTGAAGGGCCTTGCTTGCTGGGTTTTGGAGGATTCACAGGATTTCAAAAGAAAAGGATGGAGAAAGTTCTGGAATACTGGAAGAATGACACAGAAGTCAGTATGAAAAAGCAAGCATGCAGTCATGGAGGAGTTATACACTGCAACCCACAATTTTTTTTTTCAGTCTGCAGAGTATTTTTTTTTTTTTAATTACTTGTCAGTGTTTAAAATGGGGGAGAATTTGTATACAAACTTTTATTTTTGACTTACTGGAAATGCAAAGATATGGGGGGGGGTGTGGGTGGCTCAGTTGGTTAAGGGTCTGCCTTCAGATCAGGTCATGATCTCAGGGTCCTGGGATTGAGTCCCACACTGGGCTCCCTGCCCCGTGGGAAGTCTGCCTCTCTCTGATTCTCTGCTAGTCTTTCCACTCATTCTCTCTCTCTCTCTCAAAAAAAAAAAAAAAGAAAAGAAAAGAAAGGCAAAGATTTAGTAATACTGGGCCCGCATTCAATTGATCTTGAGGGATAGTTACCCCCTTTAGAGGGAGATCCTTCTCCCCAGCCCACCCCAGACCCCATACCCTCTATTCTTTTATTCCCAGTCCTGCCCATGGGCATTTGAAGTTGTGACCCCTGGCAGAGAACAGGCTATGAGGTGGCAGGAGAAAGCCTTGAATGAGAATATGGTGTGACAAGTTTGGAGCCTTGCTTGCCAAGTGTTTTCAGACTTTACCTTGTGGGTGAGGGAGAGGGTGAAGCAGGGTAGGAACATGGTAAGAGCTGATTTTTAGGAGGTGGTCTTCGGCAGATGGCTTAGAGGGTCTTTACACCGAATATGGAAACTACTTAGGAAGCCACCACAATAGTTCAGGAAAGCGATGGTAAAGACTTAGAGTAGAACAGTGGTGATAGGGATGGAGGCAAGGGGCAGAGGCATAAAAGGAGCAGAGATATAAAAAATTCCCAAATTGGTTTTGTTGGTTTTTTGTGGGGAGGGGGGAGAGAGAGAGAGACAGACAGAGAGAGAGAGAGTCATAAGCAGGTTCCAGCTCAGTGTGGAGTCTGACAGCCAGCTTGATCTCACCACACTGAAATCATGACCTGAGCTGAAACCGAGAGTCAGATGTTTAACTGACTAAGCCACCCAGGCACTCCTCAAATTGTTAAAATAAAAATGTTTAAACATCTACAAAAGTTGAAAGATTCGTACAATAAATACCAACCTCTACCCAGATTCTACCTCAACTTAACAACAGTTATCATTTTGACATATTTGCTTTATTTTTATACACACACACATGCAGGTGTATGTATTTTGAAAGAAGTTGTGGATATCATGACACTTCACACCTAAATATTCACACTCAAATATACATTTCCTAAAAATAAGAATAAGAATTTTCTTATATACCACCACAACATCATTATCACATCTAAGTAAATATTAGTTTCTTAATACAACATACTATGTCCTTTAACATATAGCTCATATGGAAATTTTCTCCAATTGTCCCCAAAATGTTTAGCTGTTTTTATCAAGCCAAGGGTCAATCAAGGTTCATATATTGTATTTGGTTGTTGTGTTTCCTTAGTCTCTTTTAATCTAGAATAGTTCTTCCTACTCTTTTCCCCCTGATGATAATGACTTCTGGAAGAATCCAAAAAAGTTGTCTGAAAGAATATCTCACACTAGGGATTCCTCTGCAGGTTTCCTTATCGGTTGTTCTGTGATTCCCTGTAATTCCTATACATTTGAAGTTAGGTCTAAAGGTTTAAATAGATTCAATTTAACACTTTTGGCAAGAAGAGTTCACAAATGATTTTGTGAATTTCATCTGCATCATGTCAGAAGGAACATAATTCAAGGTTATCCCATATAATTGCTATAGTCTAACTAGTGACTACAAGATTTCTCCTTTGCCACCAGTAAGTCGCCGCGTGATGACACTTTGTCACTGTGCGCATATCCTGTTCTGCAATACTCTTTCACCAGTGATGGTTCTTGCTTGAATCAATTATTTCACTGGGGGGTTACAAAATAGTGACTTTCAAATATTATCACTCCTTTTTCAGCAGTGTTTTCTAAAAATAAGTTTTCTCTTATCAACCAGGATGATATACAATTCCTCCTAAAAAGGCAAGGTAAATATTTAGTTCTTTCTCTTTTACTATCAATTTCAGAGTAAGGATTTGTTACTTCTAATGATGCAAATGATTCTTTTTCTTCTTTCCATTATTTTTTTGGGTATCACTGTAGACTCATGGATTTTTAAATATTCAATGTTTTGTAATCAATTTGCTTCAAATTGTCCAAATCCATCTATGGGAAACCCTTTAAAACTAGCTCTTGGGTCCCATTAATGCACTCCCATAAATCACTGAGCACTTCCTTGGTTTTAGGCATAACAAGATATCCTAAGCTCCACCTTGTAGTTTCCCTGCTCAACAACTGGAATCAGCTATTTCTCCAAAGATCATTATTCTTTTTAGTAGGTAATGATGAATAGAAACCAAAATGTGGATTCTAGATGTGTTTTTGCTCAAAGGATATCTTTGCTTCTATATTTTTTTAGTAGACAGAGCTAGGATGGATAGGTACATACATACACCTATATATTTTTTAATTCATAAGTCCATATTGATATTGTAAATTAAAATTTTAAATTCAAATATTAAACTATAATATTACAAGTGTTTTCCTCTTTGATGTTTTAAAGTACAAATGAACAGAAGTGGATAAGGAGTTGGATGTTTGAGGCAAGAGAAAGAAAGGACAAGAAGGACTCCCTAAGTTCTTAGACTGAGAATCTGTGTCTGGATGGTTGGCACAGTGCTGCCATATTATTAAGATAGGAAGTAAGAAAAAAATATAAAAATTCCTGAGGTATGGGTGAGGGATGAGAAATCAGTTGTATATAGGTCAGTGTTTGATTATATTAGTCATACAATTAAATAATCTATTTAGGGACTGACACACACAGGTAAGTCAGTGACAAGGATTTTACATAGGTGTAGAAATGTAAGCTATACTCAACGTATTGGTCAAGGGGCACCTGGGTGGTTCAGTTGGTTAAGTGTTGAGCATTTGCTCTTGGTTTTGGGTCATGATCTCATGGGTCATGGAATCAAGCCCCTTGTTGGGATCTGTGCTCAATGCAGAGTCTAGAAGAGTCTGGAAGAGTCTGCTTGGGATTCTCTCTCTCCTCTTCCTCTGCCCCTCCCCCACTTGAGTGTATCCCCTCTCTCAAATAAATATATCTTTAAAAAAAAAAACCAAAACACAAAGTATTAGTCAATATTAATCTAACATTAGGTATTCTTTAAACATCTGTGAAATCTCTGCATCTCAGGACATGGATGAAGTTTGATACCCAAGTATGACCTTTTAGGGCAAGAAAATCAAGCTCAACCAGAGGAGAAAATAAATAAAAACATAAAGGTAAAGAAATTCTGAGAAGTAAAGGAGAAACCTTAAAACAACCCTAGATTTAAAATATGCTGTATTAGTTTCCTAGGGCTGCCATAACAAAATACCAGAGATTGAGACTGGGTACTTAAACAACAGAAATTTATTTTCTCACAGTCTGGAAGCTAGTAGTCGAAGAGCAAGGTGTTAACAGGTTTGTTTTCTTTTGAGTCCTCACTCCATGTCTTGCTGATGGCCACTTTCTCCCTGTACCCTCACATGGTTGTTCATTCTTTCATCTGTGATTGTGTGTCCTAATCTCTTCTTATAAGGACACTGGTCACATTGGAGTAGAGCCTACATGACCTCATTTTACCTTAGTTACCTCTTTAAAGGCCCTACCTCCCAATATAGTCACATTCTGAGGTACTGGAGATTAGGACATCAAAATATTAATTTTAAGAGGACACAATTCAGCCCAGAACACATAGGACAGAAAAAGCTGTGTTCTAGGATAAAGATTCATGCTTAAGAAAGTTAGCGATTCTTCTCTAAGGCTAGGTCTCATTTCCGACTGGCCAAAGATAGTTTGGTAGCATTATTACTCCACAACAGTGTGAGCAAGTTTGAGATGATGATTACATGATGAACCACACATTCATCCACACTTCTATGGTCAATGATGAATATACAGAGAAAATTGGAGACAGAAGAATATATCCACCCTGTTTCCACCACGATTTTCTAGGCTTTGAACTTGAGTCATAATTATGCTTAGCTTTGCTCTCTGCCAGGGTGTGGGGGGGTGGCATTTAATCATTGCTTTTTCCTCTCTTTCAGGACAAGTAGCTCTGTGCCAGCTGACTCATCCAATACCAGCCTTAACTGTCACAAATGATAGGGAGTGACAGATTTCATCTATCTTAGAATAGGGAAAATTTAAGAGGAAGTCAAGGTTTGTTTTGTGTGTGTGTTGTGTGTGTGTGTTTGTTGTTTTGTTTTAGATTGTATTTATGTATTTGAGAGAAAGAGTGAGAAAGCACAAGAAGGGGGAGAGAGGGTCAGAGGGAGAAGCGGGGTCCCTTCGGGACTCGATCCTGAGACTCCAGGATCATGACTTAAGCTGAAGGAAGTGACTTAACCAACTGAGCCACCCAGGGACCCTATTTATTTGTTTTTTAAGGATGCTGTAAGAATGACACTTTTACAGATGGGAAAAACAAAGGTAAAAGGAGGAGCTGGTGAATGACTTGATGATTTTCCCAGAGACTTGCTTAACTAGTAAGGACATAGCCTTCTGACTCCTACCCCAGTGTTCTTTCTACATCACCACAGAGTAAGTAGCTCTTTAGCTCTGGTTTAATTTTTTCTGTTTTAAAACATTCTTGGAAGTATTGCTTATGAATGATTTGAAATGCCAAAGAACATTCTGGATAGTAGTTAAGAATCCAGACTGGTCAAACAAGCCTGTGTTTGAATCTCAGCTTTATCATTCACTGCTCTATAGCCTTGAGAAGGTTGTCTAGCTGCTTAAAGCTTCAATTTCCTCGACAGTGGAACAGGGATAATAATAGCACCTACCTCACAGAATGGCCCTGAGGACTTGAACCCATTTACCAAAAAATCAGTAGTGTTAGGCACATGATAAGTGTTAATAAGAGATGCTATTATTCATTGGAATTCCCTAACAACTATCAGAATTTAAAATTTCTATTCTTGTTTCCTAGGCAAAAAAGGAAGAAAAAATAAGTAAACAAACGAATATCATTGTTAGAAGTGTTTCCATTTCACAGCCAAGAGGATGTTTATTACAATGCCTTGGAATCAAGCGGTTGAGCACCAGGGCAAAAAAACAAGCATCAACAACTGAGTCAAGTTTCACAACTTTGGAGATAAAAAATCACAGCCTAAGGAGAAAACCAAAAAACTCCAAGGCAGCAGAGTAAGAGACAAGGAAGTTCTGAGACAAAAGAAAGAGCCTGAGGGAAAAAAAGGGCGCTATGCTATAACGTCTACAAGCTCAAAGAAAGCATTGGTACAAGCCAAGAGTGACAGAGACCACTTTCCAGATCAAAGAATGGAATTAAAATGCCTAAAGAAAGTAAAAATCATCTTCAGCAAGAAAGACTCCTTGTTTTTCAGAGTCCAGGATCTCTTAATGTGAACAGTGTGAAGAGCTTTCTTCTCATGAAGAGTCACAAGGGGAACTGACCTTTAAATCTTAATGGGACCCACTGCGATGACTCCCATAAAATACCAGCTAGTCCCAGAGCTCACACACTTGAACAGGTTGCTATGTTAATTTTGTTTAATCTGTAATTTTTTCCCCAAAAGTTGGGTTCCAGGACCCTGCTGGGAAGTCTATCAGTCAAAAATTAATGAAACGCTATTACTATTTTCAAGTATCTAATTGTGACCAGGGAAAAATCTATCTCGAAGCAATAGAGCATTTTAAAAATAGATCAGTAGCCTGAGATACCTACTTAAAAGGCTATTTATTTTTGTCAGTCTTTATTGCCTCAAAGGCCAAAGCAAGACCCAGAAATAAAAGCACAAAATGAATTTATCCACAATGCACATAAAGAAGAAAGAACCAGAGGAACTCTTTTGGAACAGACGTCTACAGGTTCTCTGCTTAAAATGAAGGAGAAAGGCACTTTCGTTTATGTGGTCACTAACATAGCAACCTGTTCTTGGCTTTGCTGAAATAGTCACTGATGAGCTAGATCCATTCGTACTTTTTGTTCACTCTTTTCCTGCTAATTTCAGTTCCTGTTTAAGAGCTACACTGGGAACATCCTGCAAGGCAATTTGGTAGTATTTATAAAAATATTTAATATGATTATCTTTGACCCAATAATTTCACATTTAGGAAATTTTCCTATAGAAATTATAACTAAGTGTTTGAAAATACAGATAGGAGAAAATTGGGGCATCCAGCTGGCTCAGTCAGTAGAACATTTGACTCTTGATCTCAGGATCATGAGTTCAAGTTCTACGTTCGGAGTAGAGCCTACTTAGATATGAGGAAATCTACTATTCCATTGTCTAACATACTGTGAACTAAAAGCAATCTAAATGCCCATTAAAATGGGCATTAATATGGGCATTTAGATTAATGTGGGCATTTAGATTGGCTAAATAAATAATGATTTGGCTCTACGCACACCCTGGAGTCAGACCACTTGAGTTGAGTTTCCATTTCACTACAACTTATTAGTTATGGTCTTCTGTATTTATCTTCTATTGCTGCCATGATAAATTGCCATAATTTTAAAGGTGTAAAACAACACAAATTTATCATCTTACAGTTGGTTAGGTCAGAGTTCTAGTATGGGTCTCACTGGGCTAAAACCAATGTGTTGGCAGTGCTGGTGTCCTTCTTATAGAGTCTAGGAGGGAATCCCTTTCCTTCCTCATGCAGGTATTGGCAAAATTCAGTCCCACCCATGTTGTTGTAGTACTGGGGTCTCTGCTTCCTTGCTTGCTGTTAGCTGAGGCCTGCCCTTAGTGCCTAGAGTCTTCTCGCCAGTCTTTACACATAGATGCCTACATCTCAAAAACAGCAACAGAACATGGTATCTTCATGCTGCCATCTCTCTAACCCCACTCCTTCTGTCATCACATCTCTCTCTAACTCAACTGAGAAAGGTTTCACTTTTAGGGACTCAGGTGGTTTACCTGGGCCCACCAGACAGTCCAGACGAACCTCCCCATCTAAAGATCTTATCCTTAATCCCATCTGCAAAGACCATTTTTCCATGGAAGGCAACATATTCCAGGTTCCAGGGATTTAGACATAGACATCTTTGAGAGCCATTATTTTACCTATCACACCTCTTTAAGCCTCAGATTCCTCATCTCCAAAATGGAGTCTCTTCCATCTGTAGTTCTTGTAAACTACAGATGAGACAGACTCTTGGCACATGGTAATCACTCAGCAAATGTTAGCTATCACCACCACAGCCATGTAGCCATTAAAAAAAAGAGACAGAGACAGAGACAGAGAGAGACAGAACCATATTACTGACATAGAAAGATGTTCAAAAGATATATTTGAAAATAGTCAGCTATAGAAAAGTGCATACAATGGGGCGCCTGGGTGCCTCAGTGGGTTAAGCCTCTGCCTTCGGCTCAGGTCATGATCTCAGGATCCTGGGATCAAGCCCTGCATGGGGCTCTCTACTCAGCAGGGAGCCTGCTTCCTTCTCTTTCTCTCTCTCTCTCTGCCTGCCTCTCTGCCTACTTGTGATCTCTGTCAAGTAAATAAATAAAATCTTCAAAAATAAAAAAGAAAAGAAAAGAAAATGTGTACAATATAACCACTCTTTTAAAGAACAAAAAAAGGAAAAAAGATAAACACTTGTTAGTCGTACTTGTATAGGGGAAAAAAATGGATGGATACCAAAAGAAGTTTACAAAAGGGATACCAACTATACCTGTAATACTTTCTTTCCAACAAAAATAGAACATCTGAGACATATAGGACAGGATATTTGTTGTTTTTTTTTTTTTTAAGTAATCTCTATGCCCAAATGGGGCTTGAACTTACAACCTCAAGATCAAGAGTTGCATGTTCCACTGACTGAGCCAGCCAGGCACCCCAGGATATTTATTTGCCTTTTAAGGTTCTGGCTTGTTACAGTCTGTACTTTTCAGTGTATGTAAAATATTCAAAAGTTTTTTAAAGAACTGCATGGAGAAGTCAGAAAATAGGGATGCTGTCCTGACGGTACATGCATTTTGGGTTCTAGGAAAAAAAAAATCTAAGGTTTTAAAAGTAAACATAAAATTAGGACAGACAGAAGAGAATGTATTTCCACTTTCTGTCTACAGTTTAGGTTAACACCTATTGAATACTCATGATAGGTTATGGATGATATGGTTTGAAAATGCCCAAAATATGTATGAAAATATTTAAGAAGACTTAAGCAAAAACATGTATATAAGTTTAATACAGTTCATTAATGTTGTCAAGAAACAAAGAATTGGAATAGTGAGAAATTTAATCCTTGTAGAGAAATTTAATCTTGAGACAGATTCTGAAGGAGAGGCTCAGAAATTTCTTTCTTTTTCTTTTTCTTTTTGAGAGAACATGTACCTGTGTACAAGAGTGGGGTGGGAGAGGGGCAAAGGAAGAAGGAGAGAGAGAATCTTAAGCAAGCTCTATGCCCAGGACGGTCAGCATGGGGCTCGATCTCATGACCTTGAGATCATGACCTGAGCGGAAACCAAGAGTCAGACACTTAACCACCTAAGCCACCCGGGTGCCCCCAGAACTTTTTCTAAGAAGGAACAATTCAAATAGGAAACTGGACTATGATGAGTCACAAAGAAGGGGCCTTGTCAGCAGACTGTGGGGAGGAGGAGTAGATTAAGGTGACTAGAGCAGAATTTCCTTCTCCAAATTCTGAAGAGTTATGAAAACAGAAATTGGTATTTACATGAACACATGCACAGAAAAAGGTCAACAGACAATTAAATAGAAGATGTGGGCTACCAGCAAAACTGATTTGACCTCACAGATTTACATTGACTGTGACAATCACTATCTTCCCTACATTTGCTGGCTCCATGAAGTCATGGTAAAAATATAAAGTGTGAAGCTGATATTTGTGAACTGCTTTGAAAAAAGGAAAGGGGAATGCTGATGGAGACCGTGAGTTAGCCTCCCTTCATTCTCTGTTGGAAGTGTTAGAATTATCTCTCTAGGGTTAGATATAATTCTTGAATAGATTAACATGGACAAACATCCTTCCCTCCCCAAAAGGACAATCTATTTTGAAAATATCCTATTTAATGCTATCAAAGTATTCTAATGTTGGGCTAAATTCACCTTTTTGCCCTTAAATTGAGTTAAAGGCTCAATCTAATTTCTCTTGGGGGTAGTTGGTCCAGATTCATGGCTTCCGGCACAGAGGGCGCCCTATCTGGTCAACCACCAGGTCCTGCTGCCCCTGCCTCCTCATCACCGCTCACATCCTGATTCCCACTGCTGTTGTTCCAGGCTTCATTTCTGTTGGCCTAAATACTGGGGCAGCTTCCCCAGAGTCTCCCACCATACTGTGGTCAGAGTGAATACTCTCTTTTTTCTCCTCTCTCTGGCAACCTGAACAGATTTTTGCCATGCTTGAAGTTGGGGTTGCCTCACACTGATGTCTCTGTGAGCTGTGAGTTGGGTCACAGGCCATGTATTACTGATAATAAAGTCCCAAAGATTCCAATGACGCAGTTGTCTTAGCCCTGTGCCTAGAATGCCTTCCCCATCACTCAGTTGCCTGGCAGACTCCTGTCCCTGCAGGTCTCAGCTGAGATGCTTTCTCCTGAGTGACTCTGGTCTTGACTTCCCCAGCTGGCTCACATCCTTCTCCTAAAGCCTTGCTAGGCTTTGTGTAGACTTCCGCATAAGACTTACCATGTTGATTGCAATTATTTATTAAGCTCCTTGAGGACAGGGACTACTCTTAGTCCCTGTGTCTGTGCTTAGTCCCTAGTTTTTTGAGTTTTTTGTTTGTTTGTTTTAAGATTTATTTATTTACTTGAGAGAGCACAAGAGTGCAAGTGGGGGGAGGGGCAGAGGGAGAGGGAGAGAAAGAATCTCAAGCAGACTCCCCACTGAACACAGAGCCTGACTCAGGGCTCAATCTCACCACCCTGAGATCATGACCCGAGACGAAACCAAGAGTCGGATACTCAACCAGCTGAGCCACCCAAGTGCCCCTAGTTTTGTTTTGTTGTTGTTGTTGTTTTTTACATAGTGAATAGCAGCTTCTGGTACATTTTAGGCACACAGTGAATATTAATGGATGTTGAATGAAAAAATTAGTACTACCACTGATATGGGGTAAAGAGTTTCCCCAGTTAATCAACACTCCCCCCTCCCTCATTCCCTCATTCTTGCTATATGTGGCAGCAGAGAAAAACCTTTCTCCCTAATTATGTCAAAACCCTGTACCATGATTCTTTGCATTTTGAGAGTAAAGGCTGAAAGAAATTTTTATCCTTTGTAACATTAAAGGCCTTGATTATTGGCAAAGAGAGGACACAAGATTCATTAGAAGCAATTCTTTCTCTGTTCCTGTAACTAATTACAGATGAGTAATTTAAAAAAATTAGTATCCATAAAGATCAGCTGCAAACCAATAAGGATGATGAGTTGAATCATAAGAATTCCATGCTATTTATATTTCCCCACACACACTCAGTGCATTTATTCTAAGTGGAAAAGTACAAATATTGGGATAAAAACATTTAAACTACCGAAACAAGAAATTCCAAATGCTAATCCTGCCTAAAGGGCAGAATTTAATTCTGTGCTAAGCTACTGTATGTAGGATTAAGAGGCATGGTTAACCAAACATTTGAGAACAAGCAATTACCACTGAATCTCTATCACATATTTGTTTCACACATAATTTATACAATAAGCCCACAGTCGGGAAAAATAAAATGCTGTTTGCAACATTTTTTCTAGCCACAAATTTTTCAGGCATCTTGTCCATCCCTCCGCACCCAAAATCAGAGATTATTTACTCCTATGGCCTTAGGTTGGATGTCAGTGGGATATTTTTCTCTCTGATATATAGACAAAGAAATAACATCTCTAACTTGTTATTCTTGATTGTGCCCCTCCAGCCCAGCTTGGGCATCTGAATGCGGAGATGGTGTCCATAGCTGGTTTATGGGATGCTTGAGATTGGAATGGACATGCAAGGGAACACTTTTACTGACTCATTTATTTGTTCATTCAATAAACATTTATGTGACAACCTATGTGCCCAGAATTGTGCTGAGCTCTCGGCATACAAGTGAACAAGACAAAATCCCCACCCTTGATGAACTCACAGTGTCACAGCAGACATTAACCCGACAATGACAATATAGAACAAGAAGCAGCGGGGGTGGGGGGGTGGGAGTGGCGGGGCTGTACTTGGAGTTACAGGGACTCTGACTGGGATGGACAGGGAGGGCTGGATGTTGCATCTAAGCTGCATCTCAAAGGACCTAAAGGGCCCAGACAGTTGAAGGAGGGCAGGGGAGTGGAAAATTCACAGCCTGGGGAAGAGCTGGGAGAGACGAGATTACAAGGGAACGTGGAGAAAATGAGGCAGGATGATACTCATTGATAGGGAGAACAGATATTTGCAAGGATATGGGATCTGAGACTCAACTAAAAATGTTCTATGCTGACAACACAAGCAGCTGTTTCTGGGGCCCTCGTCCCCCTCCCCACCTGGGGCATCCACCAGATAGAGGCAGTGGAGAGGGCAAATATATTTGAGTGAAACATTAAATCTCTGCACAGCGGCATCTTGGCTGAACTGACTCTGGCCTTCGCACTTATTTTAGCACAAAGTGGGGTGACAGGTGCCATAGAACCGTAACTTTGTAACTCTGGCCCCAGCTCTGGCTGTCAGTCCATATTTGGCAAGAGCATGACCGGGGGCAAGGGATTTTACCTTATTGTGCCTCGGTGACTTGTCTTTACAAAAACTTGCAGCAGAACCTGAGTGAGTGTATGTACAGCGGAGCTCGGTACAAAACAAATGCCCAATAAGTATTAGCCGTAATTATTCTACTCCACACATGGGAAGTGCCAATGAAGCACGTTCGTCAGTTATTTTAATAAGCAGCATGTCATTTACAGGACTGGGCTCAGAAGACGCTGCTGTTGCTTAATGTCTTTGGCACTAAAGGAGATTAGAAAAGTTAACCCTGTGCACACGAGGGCTGACCTTTGGCTGCCTTTCAAAAGTTGCACTGGAATTTTTTGTTTATCACTATTCATTGAATGTTCATTATCCCCCACACTTACTGAGTGTCCACTGAATGTCGGGCCTGGCCCATGAGGATACCTGAGTAGGTCTGAAAATCTACTATTATTCAATACGTGCTTAGCAAATGTCCTGAAAGTGCAGATCACTGGTGATTAGGATACAATGATGACCAGGCTCTCCCGCACCAGGAAGCAGCAGACGTCATAATAAAGAAGCATTGCTTCCATGCGTTACCCCCGAGTGTCTGGGAGTCTTGGAGGGGGGAGGATCGAATCATGGTTCTGAGCTGGAGGGATTAGGAGAAGCTTCATGGATGTGGAAGCACTAAAACAGGATCTTGGAAAGTATTTCTGGACCATTATGCTTAACCCATGTTTTAAAGTGGAACAGGTCCCAAGGCTTTTTCTAAAGGTGCTTCCTGGTGGAAAGGCTATTTCATCTTATTTATTAAAGATTTTATTTATTTAATTAATTGACAGAGAGAGAGAGAGAGAGAGCAAGAGAAGGAACACAAGCAAGGGGACAAGGAGTGGGAGAGGGAGAGGGAGAAGCAGGCTTCCCGAGGAGCAGGGAGCCTGATGCAGGGCTCCATTCCAGGACCCTGGGATCATGACCCAAGCCGAAGGCAGATGCTTAACCACTGAGCCACCCAGGTGCCCCTAGAAAGTCTCTTTTTCAAGGAGATAGCCAACACAAGGGGATAGTTTCTACTAAAAACTTTCATCTGGCTGTAAGATAGAACTACTACCAAGCTGAGCAAGGGTCCAGCTGTTGCTTCAAAAATTAACCACCTCCCATGATATTATCAAGCCCCATTGTCTTCTTGCCTGCAGTGCAGTTTTAATTCCATTTCTCCCTGAATGCTCCTTCTTTCCCACAAACCACTGGGATTCATGTTTGCAGCACATTCTGAAATCCTGTTCCCAATTATTGGTTGTGTAATTTATTGATAAAGCAAAGCCAAATATGAGTAAGAAGGAAAGCCTAATTAGAAATGAAGCACTCAATGTCCCAAAAAGGAAAATTCCAGGGCTTCAAAAATAGAAAATCAGTGATGCATAGTTTGAGGGCTTTGTCACCAAAGAAATAATCCCAGTATTTAATAAACCAAAAAATGGACTAAACAGATGGGGCAAAGTTATCAGTGGCAGTGAATGGGCACCTACAGAGAAACAGAGTGATTTGGAACCAAAATGACTCTGGCATACACAAAAGAATATCTATTTGGGTCCTGAAATGAACATTATAAAAAGTCTGTATGAAAAGGAATATAAAATCAGCCATGAAGAGAGAACATAACAGGGTATGGGCTCATACAGAAATGCTAATGCTGGAGCTACTTTTTTACAAGATTGATTAGCTGATTGAGTTAAAGAGTTGATTTGTATGACTTTTTTTTTTTTTATTGAACTGACTTCTTGAGTGGATCAACCAAAACAATAACTTTTAGTAGAGTGTGGGTGTAGCTTTATTCTAATGAACCTGCCCTTAAACAGAAAACCTATTCTCACAACAGAAAAATCACCACAACAGCATGTGTCTGCTTATTTTCTGCCTACATCTACCTGAACGTGTTTCTTTTTGTTTTTTGTTTTTTTTTTAAAGATTTTTTATTTATTAATTTGAACCAGAGAGAGAGAGAGCACAAGCAGGTGGAGTAGCACGCAGAGGAAGAGGGAGAAGCAGGCTTCCCACTGAGCAGGGTGCCAGATGCAGGGCTCGATCCCAGGATCCTGGGATCATGACCTGAGCCGAAGGCAGATGCTTAAGTGACTGAGCCACCCAGGCACCCCCTGAACATGTTTCTAATCAGCTGACCACCTACATTACTCACAGGGCCTGTATTTTTCCTTGTAGGAGAAATGGCAAAGCCTCAGTATGTTGCAAAGTCTTTGAAAATTATAGGACCGAAATTATAGACACTCAGTGTTCAGTAGCCAGATCACTTAGCTTCCTTCTTTCCTTTTTTCTTTCCTTTCCTTTTTCTTTCTTTCTTTCTTTCTCTCTCTTTTTTCTTTCTCTTTCTTTCTTCCTTCCTTCCTTCTTTCCTTCCTTCCTTCCAAGATTTGTTTATTTATTTATTTGAGCGAGAGTACAAGCAAACAGGGTGGGGAGGAACAGAGCCAGGGCGGGGAGTTGCAGAGTGAGAGGGAGAAGCAGATCCCCAATGAGCAGGGAGCCCGATGCGGGGCTGGATCCCAGGACCCCGGGATCATGACCTGAGCCGAAGGCAGATGCTTAACATACTGAGCCATGCAGGCGCTCCAGCCTCCATGTTTTCTAATTATTGTATTACACAACTAAAAGAATGATACACTCTCTCTCTCATACACACACACCCTATAACCTTGAGCACAGAGACAATAGGCAGATCAGGGGGCTCTTACATCCGTCAGCAAGAAACAGAGAACTGGAGGCAAGCAGAACACACAGCTTCTGAGAGATGGAGAAACAAGGTGCTATTAATGCCCCATCTTCCAGCCACTGATGTGAACCAGGGGCCTTTCCCAGCCAGAGAATAATTTTAGGGAATGAGCTTCCTGGTGAGCTCACAGCTTAACACTGCTTGTATCACCATCTTGAGTCAGCAGTAGATAATACTGTGCAGAATAAACTAATTTTAGTCATCTGTGGGATCCTTGTAAGCACTCCATAGTGACTTTAAAAAGTCAGTGTGAACTTGCTATCTCTGCTTCATTTCCTGCTCCCAATAACCCACTAAAGGGTATTTTTAGATGATGACATCTTACAGGATTTATCTAGGTGTGTTTCTCTGTTGGAGAGCTGGCAGTTGAAAATCCTGCCACAGGGGCACCTGGATGGCTCAGTGGGTTGAGTGTCTGCCTTTGGCTCAGGTGGTCCTGGGATCGAGCCCTGCGTTAGGCTCCTTGCTCTGTGGGGAGCCTGCGTCTCCCTCTGCCTCTGCCCGCCACTCTGCCTGCTTGGGCTCTCTATCTTTCTGTCCAATAAATAAATAAAATATTTTTTAAAGATTTTTTAAATTTTTATTTATTTGTTAGAGAGAGAGAGAGAGTGAGCACAGGCAGGCAGAGTGGCAGGCAGAGGCAGAGGGAGAAGCAGGTTCCCCGCCGAGCAAGGAGCCCGATGTGGGACTCGATCCCAGGGCGCTGGGATCATGACCTGAGCCAAAGGCAGCTGCTCAACCAACTAAGCCACCCAGGCATCCCTAAATAAATAAAATCTTAAAAAAAGAAAATTCTGCCACATATTCCGAAGTCAGGAGGCCTTCTAGTTAAATGACCCAGGAAAGTGATTAACAAATGTGGCAACAAAGGACATGGAAATCTCAGAGTCTTCTACATGCTGGAGGGAAAAGAACTGCCTTCCTTACTCTCATCTTAGCAACATTTTCCGGGAGCCTCAGCCCACAGCTGCATGGAGGGAAGAGACGAAGAGAGAAAAATGCTTAGCCTGAGGCTAATACGATTTCCTCCAGCTATCATACTATACATTCGGAATGTGAAATGATCCTTCAGCTTCTTAATCATCCTGGTCTGTGCCGCACCTCCGGGCTCTGAGTCACTTCTCATTGGCAGTCAGTCGCATGCTGAATATAGAACACCTCTAATTCGTTCAGCATCTCATGGGTCACCGAGAAAGAATAGAGCCTGAGGACAAACTCCGTTCAGATCACCCAGATCCAGGTGTGTGAGCTTAGCCTATAACACTCAAGAACTCATTCTTCAGGGAGAATTGTGTGTAAGAGGTTGCACTAGGGTTTTGTATTTCTGAGAAAGATGCTGGGTTTGGCTGTATTTATGAAGGAATTTGGAAAGCCAGAGGAGGGGCCAAGTTGGAACACAGGGGGTAGGGAGAATTGAAGGCAAACGGGACCCCCGATGTTGGTTGTGAATAGCCTGTCAGCCAGAAAGAATGTGAAGGGACCCCACATCATAGGTGAAAACTATTTTTTGGTTTTTGCTTTTTTATTCTTAAAAACACCTTCAGCCCTGGAACATTTGATATCAATTTGTCCTGGTTTAAAAAGAGAATCAGTCAACTTCCAACGAAGTGTAGGAGAAGCCTAAGGAGGAGAGGGGGGAAGGAGGGCAGAGAGAGAGGCAGAGTTGGAAATTATTAATAGGGAAAAAGAGGGAAACGGTGTGTCCTGTAATTATTTGTGTAAGAAAGGCAGCTAATAAGAGCTCCAGTGTAGAATTTCTGGTTCTTGAATTCATTAAAAGTGACTCTGAGACTCTTGGATTTGGGGGGCCAAGACTTTGCTATAGGAAACTTCATTTAAACTCCTCTTTCCAAAGAAAACACACATCATCCCAAGATATACAATCTATGTGTAGCGTCGTTGTGCTGCTGGAAACTCAGCCCCACTGAATGATTCTTCTTTACCGAGAATCCTAGTGTCCTCATTTACCCCTCTAAAGGCTAGTCTGATGGACTCCAGTTAGCAAAGCAAGTCTTTCAGAGCAGAGAGGCAGCTGCTGCGGGCTGGCCCACCTGCTCCAGAGGGCTGTGCAGCCCTCTCTGGGAAGGAAGCACGCAGGCAGAAACCAGCCTTTTGAGGAACGTTGTGTTAAGGAATGTCTGGAATGTTTCTGGTCCTGAGAGTTCCTATATGGTCCATGCTGAAGAATGGGCAGAGCGGTATTAACCATGTTCAGCAAGACCAATTCAGATCAGAGACAGATCAGTGGTGGGGGCGGGGGCAGGGGTAGAATCATTAAGAGGAAGGATCAGACTCTGTCTTCTCAACCATTAAATGCAATTTCAGAATTTCTTTCTGGATTCCAACTGCATCACACAGACCACCTACTATCCTTCCAGGCTAATGAGAGGGTAGGTACTAAATAGGCTATCAATTTTCAGTGAAAAAAGTAGCAACTATCTGCAATTTTTTCATACCCCTTTAGCTTAGTATATGAATGAATGAACTTGTTAAAATATAAGTGTAACTGCACCTTTGGTTTTACGTTATGAACAACAGTTATTCATGGAATCGGGAAGTTCTCTTTCTAAATATATTTTAAAGGGTTTAAATATATTGAAAGGTTTAAAGATTCCATTTATGGGTAGGTGTCTGTATGAATGTATACACAGGCACATATATATGTAAATACATTTTGCCTGAATGCCTTTTTTGTTTCCTAGGACTGTAAACTTGCTAAGGCTGAAGGCATTGCTTTAATAAAGATATTTAGCATTTAAAATCATATTTAGTATCTAGGGCACCATGGTAATTTACTTTTTCACTTTTTATTTTGAATATTCTCCACCACAGGATTTCTCCTAAGCTTTTTGTCTGCATTGCACAGTAAGAAATACATCAAATACTTTGATTCAGTACATTCACATGTATATGTCTATATGCTATTTATATACACATAGAAGTATGCATAAACATGCTCATATATATATACATGTGTGTATACGTGTGTATACACACACACACACACACACACACACACACACACCACACCAAAATTTCATGAAACAAAACCTGCCCTTACAAAGTATGATACATTTCTGGTATCTTCTGTTTCTTCATTTGTATAAAATATCAGTCATGACTCATTTTATTAATTTCTCTACCCACTAATGGGTCCTAACCTGGAGTCTGAGAAACATTGTTCTATCTGGCCTTTCAAATAATTTCATAATTCTATTAAAGAAAATACAATGTTACAGTGCAATAATAACAGCATCTATTTGAAATGATTTAAGGAAACAAGTAAATGCTAATAAAAGGGCTGTATCTTTGACCTCAAGTAATTATGATCATTATTACCTTATCACATTCTGGATAATATTACCTTTTTAAAAATGAGAATAGTCACATAATCCCTTTCTTCTTTTTGAATAAGATTTTTTACAAACTCACACACTTAAAAATTAAGCTATCTCCTTTCTTTAGGATTCCCACCCCTCCCCATTCCCTCTCCTTTTTCTTAAAGAAAAGATAATGATATTTAAGAGAATACAAAATTAAGAGTAAAAAGTCTAGCTTTTACCACAGCAGATTTCTATGAGCTCATTTTAGAATCATATATATTTAGGTATTTTTATAGATATATATATTTAAATATTTTATTTCTTTGGAAGAGAGAGATAGCGAGCATGAGCAGGGTAGAGGGGCAGAGGGAGAGGGAGAAGCCTACTCCCCACTGAGCAGGGATCAGGGACACCATGCAGGGCTTGATCCCAGGACTCTGAGACCATGACCTGAGCCAAAGGCAGACACTTAACCAATTGAGCCACCCAGGTGCCCTCATTATAGAATAATAAAAAGACCATACGCAGCATGAGGATAAATGCAGACTCTGTTTCTGGGCACTTTATGATCTTTAGAATTGAACTGTAAATTCAACTTTTGAACATAAAATCAGACATTAATTACCAAAAAAGGATAATTCTTAAAGAAACTTTGTGGTAACTCTATCCTTGAATATGGAGATGCACTCTCTAGTGTGAGTAATGATCTTCTACTTGTCAATAAAATTGTCATTAAAATTTGAAAGAGATTATATATTCCCCTTTAACATATCTGGGTTGTACATTTGGATTTTTACATAAGGTGAGTTAAAATGGATCCTCCTCGTACTTTTTCTTGTTGATGCCTCTAGAGTTCACAAATGAGTGTTGAGAAAGAGGTATGTTAAAACCCCCAATACCACAGTGTGATTCCCTGGGCATCAAGATAGGCAGACTCTTTGGATAAGAGTCACCCTTGGAAAATTGCTCCCTTCTTAGTGGCAGGTGGGGTGGACACACTGTACAAACTTCCTCCCTGCCCAGAGCAGAGAATTTTGACTACAGAACTCTCAATGTGTCCTCCCGGCCCCCACCCTCCCCCTTGCTTTCTTCACAGGGCCTCCCCTGGCTCACCTACCACACCAACCATAAATGCCTATTGACTTCTGCCTCCTTCTAGATTCGTGTGCAGAAGGCAGACAGGGGTCTACTAGCTACTGCTGCATCTCCACACTAGCACAATGAACTGAGCCCACTGGGCACACCATAACGAAGGAGTGAGGTAAAGAAGAGAGGAATAACTGCATTTTTAATTAATCACCCACTTCAACCCACAGCCCCCTTCAAGAGTCAGCCTTCTCTATACACCCGTGTATAGCACGGTGTGTGAAGCAAGTGACAAGAACTCTTCAGGGGAGCCCCATCTCCAAATCCATCAGGCAACTCACTTCCAGGGGGCGTCCTAACCCCTCCAGGTAAAATAAGGAGAAAGTTGCTATTTTATAGAGAAGCTGCTAGGGATGGAACTGTCTGAGGCATATATAGTAGGCCCTTGAACTACATAGAGATAAGGGGCACTGACCATCTGCACAGTTGAAAATCCACACATAATGTTTGACTCCCCACAACCCTTAACTACTGACAATCTCCTGCTGATTGTGGCCTTACTGGTAACATAGATGAACACATTTCGTATATTATATGTATTACATACTGTATTCTTACAATAAAAATAAGCCAGAGAAAAGAAAATGTTAAGAAAATCTTAAGAGGGGGCGCCTGAGTGGCTCAGTGGGTTAAGCCTCTGCCTTCGGCTCAGGTCATGATCCCAGGGTCCTGGGATCAAGCCCCCCGTAGGGCTCTCTGCTCAGCAGGGAGCCTGGTTCCTCCTCTCTCTCTCTCTGCTTGCCTCTTTGCCTACTTGTGATCTGTCAAATAAATAAACAAAATCTTTAAAAAAATCGTAAGAGAAAATACATTTATAGTCGTACATTGTTTCTATTGAAAAAAGTCTGTGTGTATAAGTGGACCTGCACATTTCAAACCTGTGTTGTTCAAAGGTCAACTGTAAAAGGCTTTCCATGAGGATTTATTCAATGAAGGATCCAGTCCCAAGACACTAATTACCCTCCTTTTGGTACAGTTAGGAAGGGTTCCTGAACCAGGTGGACACCAAGTGGTATTCGCAATCACTCTCCTATGAGTCTGCACCATAGGAAACTGTCATTTTGGTAGGTCAAAGACAAGCAAATATCATCCTATAGTTTGACCTATTACAGGCCCCCTCATTGCTAGAATCAAGTCAAGGTTGAATCCTGCTGATAAGAAGGAAGGCTGAATGGCATACCAGGGCCTCAGCAGACTTCGGGAACAGCTAAGGGCAGAAGTGGACACGAATGCCCAGGACTACCCAGGTCAGTCCTTCCCAAATGTATTCTAAGGCTCTTTAGCCCCACAAGACTCTTTGTGGGGTAAGAAGAAAAGGACTGATTTAGGAAATGCTACAAATGGTATTCCTTTCCTAACATTTCCAAATTTGTGTAAAACTATCAGAGTAGCATAGCAAAATATTGGAATGGTTCCACGATATGGTGATTTACCCATGTTTCATCCAGGACATTCCAAATTTATTTGACTAGCAAAAGCTTACTTGAATGTAACGCCTTATATCCTAGTTAACCGTGTGTGATTAGCAGGACTATTTCTGCCCCATAATCCCAGTACCTCAAGCTTCTCCCAACTCTGACTCCTTTTTTTTTTTTTTTTTAAGATTTTATTTATTTATTTATTAGAGAGAGAGCGGGAGTGAGCACAGGCAGAGGCAGGGGGAGAAGCAGGCTCCCCACCAAGCAAGGAGCCTGATGTGGGACTCGATCCCAGGACGCTGGGATCATGACCTGAGCTGAAGGCAGCCACTTAACCAACTGAGCCACCCAGGCGTCCCCCAACTCTGACTCCTTTAAGGCCTGAATGCCCTACAGAGTCCACACGGACAGAGATCCGTTTCAGCTTCTCGAATTTCTGAGCAATGGGGAAAAGGCAGAGGCTCAGGTACCCCACCTGGTCAAACACAAGTTGCTTTCTCCTGATTTATGCTGGTCTCCAATGCCATCAACCCAACGTTTACGTATTTCAGTGACTGATGTTAATAGAGACTTGGAAAAAAATGATGCCTTTCCTTTTGTCATATAGCTACCATGTATTTTTTACACTGTATGTACTTCACATTTTTGATATCTCTTGTATGTACAGTTACCCTGCTCACGACGAGCTGAGGAAGTAGGTATTTTTGCTCCTTCATTTTACAGACAATCCATAATGCCTCAAAGATGTTAAATTGTGTGGCCTGGGATTTAATGACACCAAGTCCTATGCTCCCTCCACCACATTAATAAGCCTTGACACTTCTATAGAGCCTACTATAAGCCAGGCACCAAGTTTTTTTTTTTTTTTTAAGATTTTATTTATTTATTTGACAGATAGAGAGATCACAAGTACACAGAAAGGCAGGCAGAGAGAGATGAGGAAGCAGGCTCCCCATTGAGCAGAGAGCCTGATGTGGGACTCGATCCCAGGACCCCGAGATCATGACCTGAGCCGAAGGCAGAGGCTTAACCCACTGAGCCACCTAGGAGCCCCCAGGCACCAAGTTTTAACTAATTTCACTCATAATAAGCCAATGAAGGTGCTGTTCTGGTCACCATTTTATACCTGGGCAAACAGGGTGAAGGAGTTAACCAACCTGCCTGGGTCACGTAGGAAGCAAGAGGCGGGCCTGGAATTCAGACCAAGGCTGATTATTGATTGGTTCTACGGTAAAAAAAAGCCATTTAACCACATTTAACCCAGGACTTTCCAAACTTGTTTGACCAGGGAATCCTTTGTAAGTCGTACCTGTCATGACTATTGACAATTTGGGAAAACACGGTTTGGGAATCACAGGTCTACTTTCTTCCAGTTGACCCAGGCCCTCTCGCCTCTCCCACTCCAGAGTCCATGCCCTTCACCACTGCGCTCTACCTGCTTCTTAAAGACCCCAGGGTCTCAGTCGGTATACCTCACCAACCAAATCTCCTGGCCGAAGAGGCTAGATGTCAAAAACTGTCCATCTGCACTCTTGAGTCTCTCTAAAAGCCTTGTAATATGACCAAAGCAATACAGCTACATTTGTAAAGGTTAATGTAAAATTAATTATTTTAGAATGGAAAGTGAATTTTACCTCCAATGTCCATACAGAGAAAAACAGTCTTTTCTGCTTTGAGCAACTAAAAGTATTAAAAACGCTTGAGGTCTATAGGGCTGTGAAGTTAAAATAATGTGAATATCAAATAATTGATATTCAAATGTGAATATCAAATAATTCTATGAAGGTCCTGTAAGAGCTGAGTTCAATGCATCACCTTCAATTTCACCACTGTAGGGATGGAGAAAATATAACGTTTATTGGGTATTTATTTTGGGCCAGGCATTCTGCCATGTGCTTTCCATAGATTATCTTACTTTGTAACAACTTTAGGAGATAACTACTGACATTATTCTCATCCTACAGAAGCAAAACCGAAGGCACGGGGAGTTTAAGCAGCTAGCCCAAGATCACACAAGTATCTAGCAAGTGGCAGAGCCAGGATATGAAATAGAGAACCTAGTGTTTAAATGTCCCTAGCCATTTTAGATGTTAACTTGGGGGTGCACAGAGCAGAGCCAAGTAGGAACCCCCAGGTTCTAACAAAGTGATCATTTGCTTTTTGCAAGCCCTGCATTAAAAGGTACATAACATCTATTAAACCCCTGGGGGAACTTCAAAATCTGTCAACTGGAAATAGGATTCCAGTGGGGGAAACCCTGAAACCTTTCATTGCTCCAAGATGATATGTTGGTTTGGCAGATCTGGCTCATCTTAAAAGGATGTTTTTTTGGAAGGTATAACTGAGTAATATGGCATTAAAGAAACATGATTCGAGTTCTCATGCTTATAAAATCATAGTTGTCGTCTCCAGGTTTGCTGAAGACTGTCTTATAATCCCTTACTAAGTTGGAGGAAACCAATACTGTACAGACGTAGATACATTCTGCACTTTTCTTCCCTTTTCCAAAGAAACTCACAGGGGGTTAAGTATTTTTAGTTACTCAGAGCACTCAAACCAAGGATTGCTTTTCTCTATAAGGACATTAGAGGAAAAAGTCATTTTCTATTCTAAAATAATTTATTTTATTTTAACCTTGACAAACGTGCCCCCTTGATTTGGTTATTTGATAAGGTTTTTAGAGAGAATTGAGACTGTATTAAGGGTTGAAAATCTAAAATAACTAGGGACTCATGCAGTTTATTGTTTTTTAAAAAACAATTGCAGAGGGATTTTCGAGATGTAAAGAGACGAAAACGGAAGGTAGAAATGGTCATTCAGTGAGGCATGGAGGCAGCCTTGAGAATGTGCATTTAAGGAAAAATCCCTAAATCAAAAAATCACAGAATAAATAATCTTGGGAGGCAGTCAGTACTGCATGGGGTTAAGAAAAAGGCTCAGATTCCAACAGCCTAGGTTTCACTCATTAGGTATGCGACCTTGTGCAAGGCATCTCTCCTCCCTGTATTTAGTTCTCTCCTATTTAAATGAGGTTGTTAACAAGACCTATCTCATAAGGTTGCTTGCTGTGAAAATTAAATAAGATAATTTATAAAAGGTCCCTAGGGCAATGTCTGGTAATTGCTCAAGAACTGTTAGCTATTAAGAGCAGAAAATGGAATGGGTGTGGAGAAGGTAAATTAAGAAGTTAAAACAAAACAAGGATAATCATAGGTCTACCGCTAAAAACCTAAATGACAGAATCGATGTATTGTAGGTGGTCACTAAAAACTGAACCAAGGAATCAATCAATCAGTGAATGAACCAATGAATAGCAGGTCACAGGAAGCAAAGCTTACTTTTAGAAAAGGGAAATTCCTTGCCTTCTGCAGGACCCTTGCTCCCCTCTACTCTATCCATCAGAGAAGTTATCTCCGTAATTCAGAATAGTCTTCTATTCTCCATGGGGCATTTCCGTTTCAGTACAGTAAATTTTCCACTTTCTCCTAAACTAGAGTAACATATACACCGGGACAGAGTGAACTTACGAACAAACCCTTGAAATGACCTCAACCTCATGACAGGAGAAAAAGATGGCCAAAGATGAAGTTATATTTAACACACCCTTCATTTGTCGCAATAGTGCGATCTGAAACAGATGAAGGTCGTGTGAAGATATATATATTTGAATTGTTGTTGTGTTTTGCAAAAGGAGAGCTGTGAAAGAAAAGGGGGTGTGCTGAGCGAGGGAGTGGGGAGGGAGGCCCAGGACTTGGGTTATTCTCCTGTCACTAGGGGAGGTATCATTATCCCGTTTTCCCTCAATTCAGTTATGTACCTTTAGAAACTACTTTCGGCTTCTCTCCAATTCTGAACCAGGCGCAAAATCACAAACACATTCTACAACAATATGTTCCTCTTGCGTAAATGTCTCTTCTAAGCCACATACATAATTAAAATCCTGTTGACTCAGGAATAACGTCTCAGAACTGAATGTCCAAACTCTGTAGCTTGCTTCCTTTTCTAACCAGACAGCACAGCTGCCAATAGCTTCTGGGCCCTCTGCCTCTTTTCTCCATGTACAATTATCATATATTATATAGCATATACTTGATTTGTCAAAGCCTGCCAGAAAAGGTTCCTGGGACTACTCATCTGAACTCTGTTGTGTATACATGTGACTGAAAACACAGTGTACCAAAGCAAAAGCAAAAAAAGGAGGTGGGATGAGAGTGGACGTGCAATGTTTATTCTCCCATGGAAAGGAGATGAAAGTAATTTTATATTTTATAAAGTCATATATATATATATGGCCGTAAAGCAAAATTTACTTAAAGTAGAAGAACATTTTAAAAATTAATGATGCTGGGGCGCCTGGGTGGCTCAGTCGGTTAAGCATCTGCCTTCGGCTCAGGTCATGATCTCAGGGTCCTGGGACTGAGTCCCATATCAGGCTCTCTGCTCACTGGGGAGTCTGCTTCTCCCTCTCCCTCTGCCACTGTCTCTCCGTCGACTCGTGCTCTCTCTCTCTCAAAATAAATAAAGTCTTTAAAAAAAAATTAGTGATGCCATATTATATCAAAATCCTTAGTTTCCAATATTTGAAATGCGGAAATAGACTTTAAAAGGTCTTCAAAATACATATGAGGCATAAAATAAAGCACGTTGGCTTTCCTTCACCTTTGGGCAACAGCAGATTTTAACCAGACATGAAAATCTATCCTATTTTTAAAAACCTCTAGAGGAAGAGGTAAGCTGTTCCAATATTCCTCCCAGTCGTAAAACCAACATTCTAATCTAAATCCCTCACGTTCTGGTTTCAGTCCACTTCCTTTTGCTCTGCCTAAGTTGGGTTGAAGAACAGTCGCTCACTTACCAAACCAACATTATGAGAACATTCCCAGTGCTGTGTAATTTTTTCAGCAATGCTGCAGCTGGCTGGATCTCTTCTATTCCTTCAAAAATATTTCGATATGATATTGGCTCTTTTTCAGTTTTCTGAAAGTTCTCTATTCTTCACAAATTTTCAGAAAAACCTGTCCCTCTTTTACAGGCTATATGTAATTATTCTTAGTGCATATCTATATTATATCTATATAAGCCATAAGTAATTGCTGATTTTAGTATATCTAGCTAATTAAATTTTTAAAAATATTTTATTTATTTATTTGACAGAGAGAGAGAGATCACAAGGAGGCAGAGAGGCAGGCAGAGAGGCAGGCAGAGAGAGAGGGGGAAGCAGGCTCCCAGCTGAGCAGAGAGCCTGATAACAGGACTTGATCCCAGGACTCCGAGATCATGACCTGAGCCGAAAGCAGAGGCTTAACACGCTGAGCCACCCAGGTGTCCCCAATTTTTTTTTACTACATAGTTCCCTCCTTGTACTCAGTTTTCTGTAATTTATTCTAGAACTTATTTTAGGAAATCAGTGATCATCAAACTTTGGTGTGCTTTAGAAAACTAGGGAAGGTTCTTAAAGATAAGATGCCCGTCTTGGCCTAGACTCAGTAAATTATAATCTTTAGGGCCTAACATCTTTCAGTTGCTCTCATTTAAAAGTCTTAATTTGGTTTAGTCAACAAGAGTATTTTTTTTAAGTTATCAAGCCCATTATTAAAATAGGAAAAAAACAAAAACCCCCAAAAATAACTGTGTTCTCTTTCCTTTTGATACAGGCAATTCTGCTTTTGCACTTAAAACTGAAACAGAGTCAAATATTTGGTGCTGCACTTAACGTTGATATCACATTCCCCATTAGCCGGCAAATCAAAACCAAACCCAATTTATGCCTACAAGTTTCCAACACTAGAACTAAATGCACTGGCAAAAGGCTGTTGGTGTATATAATACTTTATCACATGAAAATGTGGTGGTTATGGCAAATACAGACTACCACTGTCTACAAGTATATAATGTATTCAGCGCAAAAGGGAATAACTCTCTCAAAATTTGAGCTGGGTTCTGTGGATATGTGCTTATTTACGGGATCCTGAACAGCCAGGTAAAGAAAGAACTGATTACTGTATATAAAACAACATGGAAATAGATTTATCAGCATAACGGGAAGAACTGAATAGGAGTTGGCAGGTTCTGTATGACAGGGCAAGTATCTTCTCTGGGAAATTTTTAAATGAATCAGGATAGGTCTGTGCTTGGATTCTAAACCATACGGTGGTATGGTGGTATTATTATTATTATTATTTATTTATTTGACAGACAGAGATCACAAGTAGGCAGAGAGGCAGAGAGAGAGGAGGAAGCAGGCTGTCCTCAGAGCAGAGAGCCCGATATGGGGCTCAGTCCCACGACCCTGGGATCATGACCCGAGCCGAAGGCAGCGGCTTTAACCCACTGAGCCACCCAGGCGCCCTATTATTATTATTTTTATTACTATTAGTGTTGGCTGGCCATAAAAGAGGAACACTGGGGGCCTGACTCTGTGATTTGCCCAGGTGGGCTTAGTTTCATTTCTCTGACATACCTTTTTTTTTTTTTTTTAAGATTTTATTTATTTGAAAGTGAGAAAGAGAGAGACAGCACATGAGCACAAGCAGGGAGAAGGAGGGGGGGGGAGGAAGGCAGAGGGAGATGCAAGCTCCCCACCCAGCAGGGAACCCAACCCCGGACTTGGTCATGACCTGAGCAGAAGGCAGCTGCCCAACCGACTGAATCAGCCAGGCGCCCCTCTCTGACATTCTTAAGCATCAGTATTAGATTACTCAAGAGGATGCCTAAGACAGTTTGTGCTCTGCATTTTCCCATAAGCACATGGGCAAGAGGAGAAAAAATAATAAACCCCTCAAAGCTACTAAAGCAACCACAGAAATGCAGGTCAAAAAGAAAATGGGCTCAGAAATTGAAGCAGAAGGAAAGAAGTGAAAGCAGCAAAAGGATGATGGCCAGATGCCAAGAGATACTCAAAGACAATTCAGGTGCTCAAAAGAGGCACCTCTTGCGATAAAAGCTTTTAATATATTTGCTTAGCAACATTCAACTATACAGTATTAATATGGTCACCATGCTGTACATTATATATGCAAATTTCAAATCATTATGTTGTACACCTGGAACAAATGTTATATGTCAATTACATCTCAGTTACAAGGAAAAAGATTAAAAAAGAGGTATGCATTTGTACCAATCTGTCTGGGAATGTGTGCTCATGCTTAGCCCTGTTTCTCTTTGGATTCAGGATCATGGTCCTGTTCTAGTTCTTTTCCAAATGCCCTAATTCTTCTTTCTCTGGTTCCTGTTTTCTTTTCAATGAATTGCTTACATGTTGGTTTTCTCTAGAGTCTAAGCTCTTTAATTTTCTTCTTTTCCCTCTATAGCCCCTCCGTTTAAAAATCTTATCTGCATGCATGGATTTGACTGTCACCTGAATGATCACAACTCTAAAATGACATCTTTCGTCCCCTCTTGTTCCTAAAGTGAAATTAGGAATGTCTCCATCTGGAGCTGGTTTCAACGTGTCTCAAATCAAACGTTTGCTTCCACACTTGCAGTGTCTCCCATAAAATATTCCAGATCACAGATTTCAGCATGTGCAGGGGTGGAGGAGTTTTCCCCCTTCTGCCAAGCAATTCTTAGGACACCAGCTGGGCATCTTACCATCCGACTCAAGTCCGAGGCTATCTACCCAGAGACAGTACCAGATTCCACAAGTTAAGTGCTCAATCCTACGAGACTGGCCTCTCTCCGTCCTCCACTTCAGATGTGAGTTGCAAGTCCAGGTTACATGTGCTTCTGACCAACCAGCTATGGTTTGGAAGTTCCCTTGACCCCTACCATGGACTTCAGATGACAATCCCAAGTCTGGATTGTTGTCTGTACTTCCGGCCAACTGGCTCTAAATCAGAGGTGCCCACAACCTCCTCCTTGGGTTCCATTAATTTGCTAGAGGGGCTCACAGAACGCAGAGAAACATTTCATTTACTAAATTATAGGTTTACTATAAAAGAATACAGGAACAGCCAGATGGAAGAGATGGGGAGGGCAAGGTATGAGTAATGGGCGAGGAGATTCCAGGCCCTCTCTTAGTGTGCATTCTTCTGGGCGCCCAAGTGTTCACCAACCCAGAAGCTCTTCAAACCCTTCCCTCTTTGGTTTTCTGTGGAGGCTTCATTACATATCACAATTGATTCAACCACTGGCCATTGGTGACTTATTCAATGGGGTTCTGGGGTTCCCCTTCCCCCGAGGTTAGGGGTAGGACTGAAAGTTCCAAGCTTCTAATCACAAGGTTGATTCTCCTGGCCACCAGCCCCCCTCCTTAGGTGATGCTGAAAAGTCATTTCTTTTTCTTTTTTTTTTCCTAAAGATTTTATCTGAGAGAGATAGAGACAGAGACTGTGTGAGAGGGGCGGGGTGGGGTGGGGCTGGGGCGGGGGTGGGGGTTGGCGGGGGTGGGGGAGGCAGAGAATCTCCAGCCCACTCCCTGCTAAGCACAGGCCCAAATCATGACCCCCGAAATCCTGACCTGAGTTGGAGACCAAGAATCAGATGCTTATGACTGAGCCACCCAGGTGCCCCAAAGTCACTTCATTAACAAAACAATAGACCCCTTTGTCTCTCTCAACACAGGAAATCCCAAAGGTCTGGAGAGCTGAGTCAGGAATCCTGCAAACTACTATGGGGGGGGAGGGAAATACATATATATACATATATATATACATATATATATACATATATATATGTATGGTTATTTAGATCACCAAATTTAGATTTTTCTGACAAAGTGTACTATCATTTCCCACATCTTTTATTTCCATTAATAATACAATCCTCAGTCATGACTACTTCTCCTCTTGATGCTCTCTCTCCACCTGTGAGCAAGTCCTGTTGATAGCATCTCTCAGGTAAGACTTGGGCCACATTCACTCTCACCGGTTCACCCCTAGATTGACCCTTGATTAACTTTTGTCTAGACTCTTCTTCAAAAGAGTGAATTTGGTGTCACGTTTTGATTCATCCTCTCTCTCTCATCCTTTTTGAAACCCTTATGGACTTCTCCACTGCCTATCAAACTTGGTTCAACTCTACTTTTATAAAAATAGTCAGTTTACTGAGCATAGTGCGGGAGCAGTGCTTTGTGTCATTTTCTTATTTCTCTAGGAAGCTTATAAAGTGAGTGTTTGTTTCTGGAATAGAGCATTATAATTACAGAATGCTAAAATATTTCTATCAGTTGTGAATATACCATTGATTCAACAACCTTTTTTAGGCGATAAAGAAATATTACACTAGATATACATACCAACTACGGTTTTCCTTGATTTCAAAAACAGTAAAATGACCAAAAAATGTGAATCTTTGAAAATAAAAAGGAAATATTTTTCTAGTTTGTACTTATCCAATGCTATTTCCAGTATACTGTGGTTCCCTTTTCTTTGGCCTAGGCTTCAACTTTCTAGTCTAACTTCCCTCTTTTCTCTTCATGTTCCTTAATGTTTATCCACTCCTGTACCTTGACCTTCATTTCTCATGTACCAGGAACTGCATTCTTCCTTACTTCACATGTCCAAACAGTCTGGCTCAAAGAGCTTGTCCTTATTATTATTTATTTTTTATTTGTCAGAGGGAAAGGGAGCAAGAGCGAGCGAGCACAGGCAGAGGCAGAGGGAGAAGCAGGCTCCCTGCTGAGCAAGGAGCCCAATGTGGGACTCGATCCCAGGACGCTGGGATCATGACCTGAGCCAAAGGCAGCCGCTTAACCAACTGAGCCACCCAGGCATCCCGAGCCTCTCCTTATTAACTCTTTCCTGATTCCCTAAATGAAAATAACTTCTTATTCTTCTGAACTATCATACATTTTTCACTCTCATATGAATCTACCCTTTGTACATTGTGATTGGGCTGTCTATACTTTATCTCTCCACTAGAATATCTAAGTGTCTTTGAGATCCAGACTATAATTCATGTATCTTTAAACAACTACCCTCAGGGGCATCTGGGTGGCTCAACTGGTTCAGCCTACAACTCTTGATTTCAGTTCAGGTCACCATTTCAGGTCAGGCCTTGGGATTGAGCCCTGCCTTGGGCTCTGTGCTCAGCGCAGAGTCTGCTTGTCTCTCT
This sequence comes from Taxidea taxus jeffersonii, assembly GCA_003697995.1. Classification (NCBI taxonomy): domain Eukaryota; kingdom Metazoa; phylum Chordata; class Mammalia; order Carnivora; family Mustelidae; genus Taxidea; species Taxidea taxus. The sequence goes on from RCUC01131000.1 coordinate 102,708, forward strand.
TCTCGCCCCAGACCCCCATGTGTGCTCTTTCTCTCTAATAAATAAAATCTTTAAAATAAATAAGTAAATAAATAGATAAAATAGACAATTACCCTCAAAGTCATCCCCCTGCCCCCCCCATAAAACCCAGCAACTTCTTGCATATAATAGGCTCTTAGAAAATATTTATCAATTGGATGTCTAATCGGAGCACATTTAGTGATTTTTCCTTTATCATTCATTATGACCAAATGAAGACTGATGGTCCCCAAGCATTTTGACACTGCTTAGCCAAGAATTAAGGTGTAGCACTTTAAGAAAAGTTAATTCTCCTGCCATAATCACGTCACAACCTGACAGGCCTACACAGCTGCTCTTTTTCTAAGTGATAGCCTTTTTATTTCTCCAAGATTAAAACTTTTTTTTTTGAAGGAGGCTCTTTATAACTTAGGCTAAGCCAAACTTCCCTTTAAAATTAAAACCTTCTGGGGTGCCTGGGTGGCTCAGTCAGTTAAGTGGCTCAGGTCATGATCTCAGGGTCCTGGGATTAAACCCCATGTAGGGCTCCCTGCTCAGCGGGGAGTCTGCTTGTCCCTCTGCCTCTCCCCCTGCTTGTTTTCTCTCTCTCTAATAAACAAATAAAACCTTAAAATATATATGTGTGTGTGTGTGTGTGTGTGTGTGTGTGTGTGTGTGTATAGTCTTCCAAAGCAAAAACAAAACAAAACAAAACAAAACAAAAAACCCAGAAGAAATGCCCTGTGTGCTAAAGTGGAAATTTTTTGTTATTTTATTCTTGCCTTTGTCTGGAGGGGACGTTGTTGTGGGAAGCCTAAATATTTCTTGGTCTTGGCCCTTGCCTTGGCATTTCATAGGAAGTTGTTATAGGAAAAAAGCAAAAGTAAGGCACAGGCATTTGTTTATATTGTTATAGTCTCAAAAATGGGTAAATGATTGTGCAGAGATATGTGCTTGTTCATGTCTTATGGGATATAGCAGAATCCTACGACCATCCACTACTAAAACTATTCATTTCAGTGGTAGAGCTTGCCAAAAACTTTAAACACACTTTATTATTTAGTTCCCCAAACAAATCCTTGATATAGGCATTTTTTAAATTTTTATTTATTTATTTATTTATTTGAGAATGAGAGAGACTGTGCATGTGCCCGTGTGCACATGCACAAGGGGGTAGAGGGAGAGACAGAGACTCTCAAATAGACTCTGTACTGAGTCGGGCTGGAGGCAGGGCTTGACCCCATGACCCATGAGATCACAACCTGAGCCAAAACCAAGAGTCCAATGCCCAACTGAGCCACCCAGGTACCCCTCATGTAGATATTAAGATACACATTATAGGAATGGATCAACTGAGACTCAGAATTTTTAAAGAATCCTTTCGCCCAAAGTAATATAGCCAATAATGACAGAGGATGGGCTGAATCCAGATCTCCTCACTCTGGGGCCTGCACATTGTCCATAATTCTACAAAAGAGCTCAAATGAGAACCTGGTGTTTTTCTTTTTAATTTTTTAAGGTATTATTTATTCATTTGACAGAGAGAGAGAGAGCATGCAAGCAGGAAGAGCAGCAGACAGAGGGAGAGGGAGGAGCAGGCTCCCAGGACCCCGGGATCATGACCTGAGCCGAAGGCAGATGCTTAACCAACTGAGCCACCCAGCTGAGCCCCGAAACTGGTGTTTTTAAATATAAGACTACTTACAGGAGAGTCTGACAAACTGTTGGTATGTCCTGACCTTTGAAAAGACCCCAAGAGCGAATAATCCTAAGAGTCTGTGTGACCTGCAGGAATCTGTGTGATTTTAAAATGTTACCTCCTGGGGGCATGGGTGACTCAGTGGGTTAAAGCCTCTGCCTTCAGCTTAGGTCATAATCCCAGGGTCCTGGGATTGAGTCCTTCATCGGGCTCTCGGCTCAGCGGGGAGCCTGCTTCTCCCCTCTCTCTCTGGCTGCCTCTCTGCCTACTTGTGATCTCTGTCTGTCAAATAAATAAATAAAATCTTGTAAAAAAAATAAATAAAAATAAAATGTTACCTCCACCCAAATCTGCTTAGATTCTGAGGGAATCAGAATTCTCTACCCTCTCAGATCTCCTAAGTTCTCCTATTTCCAGCTATCTGGCTTAGAATTTCTGACACAAGCAAACAGGCAGTTTGTGCCACCTTGTAGCTTAATTTCTGAAAATCTTGCAACATCACAAGTCCAGATAAATGGTGATAAGATGTGAGAATCCAAGGGCTTGATCAATGGTTTTCCAATCTTTTAAAGGAAACAGTTCTCCATTATCCCTACCCTCAATCAACATACTGATTTATGAAAAGTCACCCATAAACAGGGAGAAAATGATGGCACCAATACTCGGGCCCACCTTGTCTAAGGCCAAAGTACACTTGCATGAACCCAGTTGTCTTTCATTCCCCTTTTACCATGATTTGTACACTTACTAGGCTAATAAATGTGAAAGATGAAATGGGGAAGCACAGGTTTTCAGACCACATCAACAAAATCTTTGAAACAAACTGACATTGGTTGACTAACACTGGGTAATTTCACAAAAATGTATGAAATAAGTTTAATCTTTATTAGGACCTTGAGAGATGGGCATACCTTGAAGCTCAGCAACATTAAACAACTCACCCAAGATCACACAGCTAGAAAGTGGTGAAGTTGGGATCCAAACTCTCTTTCCTCCTTCAGAGTCCATTTTGTTAATGATTCTACTACACTGCTTCTCAGACCTATTTTTATGTGATATTAGGATAGAGGTGAAGTCCAATTTAATATTTCACCAGATCATCTTCACAAGGAGCCAGTAAATGTGGTAACAAAAGACACAGAACAATCAAGACCCCTCTCCAGTCCCCCATTTCCATTTCCTTCCTCCTCTCTGGAATTACTCTTTTAAAAAAAAAAAAAATTTTTGTTTATTTCTTTGAGAGAGAGAAAGAGGCGGGAGAGGGAGAAGCAGGCTCTCAGCTGAGCAGGGAACCTGATGTGGGAATTGATCCAGGACCCTGGGGTCATGACCTGTGCTAAAGGTGGATGCTTAACTGACTGAGACACCCAGGCACCCCCTTTCTGGAATTACTCATAAATTCTTAGTCACAACTAGGACACCTGGGTGGCTCAGTTGGTTAAATATCTGCCTTCAGCTCAGGTCATGATCTCAGGGTTGTGGAATCGAGTCCTGTGTCGGGCTCTCTGCTCAGCAAGGAGCCTTCTCCCTCTGGCTCCTGCTCATGCTCTCTCTTTCTCTGACAAATAAATAAATAAATCTTTAAAAAAAAATTCATGGGGCGCCTGGGTGGCCCCGTGGGTTAAAGCCTCTGCCTTCGGCTCAGGTCATGATCCCAGGGTCCTGGGATCAAGCCCCGAGTCTGGCTTTCTGCTCGGCGGGGAGCCTGCTTCCTCCCCTCTCTCTCTCTGTCTGCCTCTCTGCCTACTTGTAATCTCTGTCTGTGAAATAAATAAAGAAATAAAATCTTAAAAATAAATACATAAATAAATAAATAAAATAAAAAAATTCATAGTCACATCGTATACACATGCCTAATACATTGAACCTTAACAACAACAAAACAACAACAGCTCAGACATTCTATTATTTTGAAGAAATCAACAATATCTGAAGGATATTCTGAGAGCTAGCTCGGTGACAGGCTTCTCCCAGATTGACACGAGGCAGATTTGCTCACAGCGCACACAGGAAACAAGCAACTGCCTCTAAGCTTGTCTTCTATCAATTCCTGTGGTTCTGAGCGACTCACCAACACCGAAAAGTTGATCACTTCAAGAAAACATACCCACAACAACATGCGATCTGCTGGTTTAGGCAAGTTGAGAGGACACTAAAGAAAGGAGAAGCTTGGTACTTCAACTGGTCATGGTGAAACCAGATGACAGAGGGTACAGTTGTTCTGTTTGGGCACTGGGATGCCATGTTTGCCCAAGAGTAGTTATTTAAGTAATTATTTGAACATTTCCATGGGTTGTAACCACATACATCCAAAAAAGTGGGGTTGAAAGTGGAAAAATAAATACCAATACTATTGATGAGAAGGGTAAGTCTCATAAACTTAACACGATTAAGGTGAAGATGGGAAAACAGTGGCCAAGTCAAAAGCGGAGAAACCCTGGCCTCAGTTGGAGGATAGCTGGACCTGAGCCAGTGCTCCAGGTGTCTGGTGGCGAATATGGAACGCAGGAGCACCCACCAAATTCTAGAAAGACACGATGAAAGACTATTTCTACAAACCAAGATGTATTTAGGGATCTTACAGCATTTTGAGCCCTTTGGTACTGGAATGTTGCTTACAATAGACAAATTTCTTATCTCTTGCAGATTTGTACCTATTTCCAGGAACGCATTAGGTACAGATGTACACAGAGGACCAACTGTACCTCGTTGTTTTGTCTCCATACCCATTTGTTTAGGTGAAACAAATGAACTGGCTGTCAGAGTGATGAAGACTGCAGAATACGCAAACAAAACGAAGAGGACCTGAGATCCAGGAGCCGGGGCCAGCATCCAGATTCCCACCCAGGAAGAGCCCCAGGAGAATGCACCTGCAGATCAAGCTCCAGCAGAGGCACGGGCATGCGCAGTCCGAACTGTTCGACAGACAAAGCCTTTGGGGTTGCTGCCTGCTTTCAGCTGATGTGGGGCGAAGAAACGAGACACATGAATTGCACTGGAGTTCACATTCTAAAGAGCAGCTCAATAAACCACCTCAGAGCACCATGTCCTCGTAGGACCATGTCCCCTGACTGGTCCCAGGAATTTCTGGAGCTGGGATGAACAACGCCAGCGTGGGGCCCGTTGTGTCAGCAGTGGCAGCTCTTTCCTCAGTCACACACACAGCAGCTTTCTGTCACATGTGGTTTTAGCGACCAGCCCTACCTATCTTCATCAGACTGCCTTCCTCTGCCCTGAATAAAATGAAGAGGACATTTCTACCCACCCACGCATCAGGGCCTACAAGACTCAACTCACATTTTGCCAGCCTCACGATGGAACACGACTCCTTTCAATCACCTGGGCACAGACGCTGACTATCAGGAAACTGCCTGTGGCCTCCACACATTGCCACACTATTTACACAGCTGATGGAGGTTTGCCCTGTTGAAGAATTTGGCTCTGGAGGATGCCCCTTAGAATTCCTAAAGGGCCCATTCACCCAGGCACACCCGCACAGATGCCTGTGGCAATAGGAACAGTGGGGTGCATTTTCTAACTTCCTCTGTATACACTATAATTCTACGCGTTTATTTAAAAGTGGGGGTCGGAGAAGAGCTAGGGGAGCTACAAAACCCAACATTATGTGAAATATTTTCAAAAAATATTTTAAGTAAAGTCAACAACCCCCTTCCCCTGCCACTCAAACATTCCTCTGCTTCATTCAGCAGCCCAGACTCTGTCCTTCACGTTCACGGGCCTGAAGCAGGGCTGGGATGGGACTCCCAACGGAAAAGGAACCCTTTCCAAGGCAGAGAGAGGGAGCTCAAAAAATGAACCAACTCTCAAAGCAGAGAGGAGAGAAGCAGCAAAGCAGAGGCCTTCACATTCTTTTCTTTGAGTAATTTAAAATCCTTCTATCAGCAAGGGAAAAGAAAATATCAGACATGTGATTTTAGCATGACAATAAGACAAAGTAGATGTGATAAAGCAGAGGGAGTAATTTCCTGGAGCCCTTCTTGCTTTTCTAAAGGTAAGGGCCAATTTTCATTCTGTCGATTATTAAAATATGTTAGAAATGACAGTAAGCGGGGCACCTGGGTGGCTCAGTGGGTTAAAGCCTCTGCCTTTGGCTCAGGTCATGATCTCAGGGTCCTGGGATCGAGCCCCACATCGGGCTCTCTGCTCAGCGGGGAGCCTGCTTCCCCCCCTCTCTCTGTCTGCCTCTCTGCCTGCTTGTGATCTCAGTCTGTCAAATAAATAAATAAAATCTTAAAAAAAAAAAAAAAGAAATGACAGTAAGCGATTAATTTCTCCAATTCATTACTAACTGCGATCACAGTGGCAGTTGAATCCTGCCAGCCGTGGGGCTTGCTTCTCCTAGCTGTGAATGACTTCTTTCACTAGGAAAATTGGTCAGGAAACAACACTGCTTTCGGGAAAGAGGCATGTGTGAGACATAAATGTATATCCAAAATGTTCCCTCTCTTTATTTCCTTCCCTTGCTGCCAATTTTCTCCTAGCCTCAACAATGAATCCTTCTACAGTGCTCAAGTAAACTTCATCTAAATCAGCCCAACCTAAAGAAGAAGAAAAGGTAACTGATCCACTCACATATGGCCCACGTCTTTCCTTTGGAGGAAACAAAAGTGTAATCTCAATTTGAAGGGCTTACGTTTGGGTGCTGGACTCTGAGGTGGACTCTTGACATGCTCAATGGATACATGACTTAGGACAATTTACTTTCATCTCAGTTTCCTTATTTATGAAATGGGAACAATTAATAGCTCCTAACTTCTGGGGTTTGTGTGCAGATCAAATATAATACACCTTGAGCAGTAACTGAAACTAAGTAAGCAGCCTGCAGAAGTTCAGGATTACCATCCCTGGCTCTCCCACCTCTAAAAGGTCAGTTTCAAGCAAAGACAGAAGGCAAACAACGCTAATTAGAGACTGAAAAAGTCACAGGATTCTCAACTCGTAGTGGAGCAGAAGCAGATGAAAGTCAATGTAGTCATTCTTTTATTAAAAGTCTAAACGTGGGGCGCTTGGGTGACTCAGTCCATTAAGTGCCTAACTCTTGATTTAGGGTTGGGGTGTGAGATCGAGCCCCATGTGAGCCCCACCTGAGCCTCACTTCGGGTTCCCAGCTCAGTACAGAGTCTGCCTGAGATCCTTTCCCTCTGCCTCTCCCCTGTCCGTACGTGCTCTCTCTCTCTCAAATAACTAATAAATAAATTTATTAAAAGTCTGAACATGATATTATACTTGTCATTATTTACAGGCTAATGATTTGCAAGAGGTGGGGAGAAAATAGTTTTTCTATATACACGATGGTACAAAGAACTTTATTTAAGAAATTAAGAACTTAGAAAAAAGCAATTTAAAAATGGTGAATTCACAAAAGAAAAAAAAAGCCTACAGAAGAAAAGGGTAATGAGTAAGCAACAAACTAACTTCATGTTCAGCTAATCTCCATAATAATACTGGTATTTAGGGACAGAAATAACCTCATATTATAGGTTTTCTGGGGGCAGGGAGGAAGTTGTACTATAAATTGCCATGTACTCTGGCAACTGAGTTGGCCCCAGAGTGAAACTCAGTCTCTGTCTTCACCCATCTCAGAAGGTCTAGCTTAAACTCCTTCCCATTCCCTCAAAAGAGAAGTTTGGCGTTGTGATTAAGAAAAAAGCAGCCACTGGGTGCCTTGGTGGCTCAGTGGGTTGAGCCTCTGCCTTTGGCTCAGTTCATGATCCCAGGGTTCTGGGATCAAGCCCTGCATTGGGCTCTCTGTTCGGCGGGGAGCCTGCTTCCCCCTCTCTCTGCCTGCCTCTCTGCCTACTTGTGATCTCTCTCTCTCTCTCTCTGTCAAATAAATAAATAAACTCTTTAAAAAGCAAAGCAAAGAAAAAAGCACCCAGGATACTGGAACTGGTTACTAGCTAAGCAATTTTAGTTTATGTAACCTTGCTGAGCCTTAGTGTCCTTATCTGCAAAATGGGACTACTAGCAGTACCACATAGCAAGGGCTATGTGAGCATTCAGTGTGAAAATGTGCATTGGGGATAAAGGCCTCCCACCATGAAGTGGGGGCAGGCAGAGCCCATTCCAATCGTTCATTTTACAGATAAGAAGATCTAGAGATGTAAGATCTAGCTCTAGATCACACAGTGAGTTCATTTCAAAGCCTGGATCAGTCGGCCCCTGGGTGGCTCGGTTGGTTAAGCGTCTGTCTACCTTTGGCTCCGGTCACGATCAGGGAGTCCCAGGATGGAGTCCTGCACTGGGCTCCCTGCTCAGCAGGGAGTCCGCCTCTCCCTCTGCCCTTCAACCCACTGGTGCTCTCTCTCTCAAATAAATAAATAAAATCTTAAAACAAACACCAAAAACAAAGCCTGGATTAGAGCCTAAATTCTGGTTCCTAATTCAGCATTTTTACACCAAACACGATTCTGCCTTCATGGAGTTTTGCAAATATTCTCCCACATTGATTTTGCCTTTTTCTGAATGTCAACTGCATTTTCAAGCAGTACTATCCGGATAGCATTTGAATCCTCTCAGGTGATAAATCTGTTCCCTCACCCACATCATAAGTTCTTTGAAGTGACAGTGGAGGTTTCAAATATCTTCTAGTTGTCCAAAGGTGTGTCTGCTCACATGCCAGGCACATAATACCATTAGCTGATGGACAGAGTGGTTTCTCTAGAAAGAGGTTTTTCTCAGAGTAAAATGTTACCGTGAGGAAAATGCTGACCAGTTGTTAGGTCTGCAGAAGATTAGATCAGAGGAAATGGGCTTCGAACATGCCCAGAGAGACACATAAAAAATCCACTGCAAGGGAATTTTAACACAGGATAATGAACAAAGAAGGCAGAGGGTTCGCTCCTCATGTAAATGTTTTAAAAATAGTCTATTTTTAGACAAAGATAGGTTAACACAGGCCATTGGATCCTAATGTGTAAACCTCAAATGTTGTAGAGTTACTGCAAAGACTCTTCCGGGGTGTCTGGGTGGCTCAGGAGGTTGAGCATCTAACTTCGGCTCAGGTCATCTGATCAGGTCTTGGGATCAGACTCTGCACTCAGTGGGAGTCTGCTTGTCCCTCTGTCCTCTGCCTCCCCCTGCTTAGAGCTCTCTTTAATAAACAAACAAACAAACAAACAAAAATCTTTAAAAAAATAAAAAAGAATCTGCAAATGATTTGGACATCAGATTTTTTAGAGTAAATATAACATCTTAAACTTCTATACAGTATTTCCCCCCAAAAGCATGTGCAGTCTATTTTGGTTTAATAAAATAAAAATTCTTTTTTTTAAAGATTTTATTTATTTATTTGACAGACAGAGATCACAAGTAGGCAGAGAGGCAGGCAGAGAGATGGGGGGAAGCAGGCTCCCTACTGAGCAGAGATTCTGACACGGGGCTTGATCCTAGGACCCCGGGATCATGACCCGAGCTGAAGGCAGAGGCTTTAACCCATCCAGGCGCCCCTAAAATACAAATTCCTTACAGGCATTGTGGATTTGGTTGCAACTTCTGTCCATTATACATATTTTTAATCAACCAATGAAACAGTGACTAACATTTATTGAACATTTACAGTGTGGCAAGCAGAGTGCTAACCATGTTATAGAAATTATGTTGTTTGCCTCTTATTAGCACCCAGAAGGGAAGTACAGTTGTTATCACCATTTTATACAAGAAACAGATTCGTAGAGTTTAAGTAACTCACCCTTTGATTTTACTGTAAACAATGGAGCTGGAATTGGACCCCAAAGCTTATGGTTTTACCCATTGTTAGGCCACTATCTAACTGTTGGGTGTAAAACATTATACTTAACTTCCATTCATGTAGGAGGTGGGTGTCTATCCATGAAATCTGATGTTTTAAAAAAGATTCTCATATCTGCAAAGGTTGGTAACAGCACAAAATGGAAGTTAAAAGTGACTCCAGAATATTTAGTTTCTGTGAATTTAGGCAAGCCAGGTGCTTAGAATGAAGGGATTTGACCGGTTGATATCTAGAGACAGCTCCAAGCAAGAAATTCTATCATTCTATAAGTCAACTCAGCATTTCCTAAAATAGATTCTCTACAACTCTGGTCCCAAGGGACACTCCATAGAAAAAGTTTTCACAGTCCAACAGTTTGAGAGACACCATAAACTAAAGAACCATCCGTACACGAAAGAGAATATCTTCTTTTGGAAACCCACAATTATACCTTCACATATTAAAAGCTCTGAGAAGTTCTGCAGAGCACTGGATTACACAAAATTAAACATGTCCTCTTCTTGTAGCACTTCTCAACAAGGAAACCTTTTTCATTCTGTGTAACCCAGACTACCCTAAAACATTTGGGCATCAATCTCCTCTGTACATAGGGTTAGTTCCAAGACCATTCATAGGTTATAACCCAACTTTGGCAGTTAAAACATTTCTGAATTAATGAGGTAGGCTGTAATAGGTGACCTTCCGAATCTTCCTCAAACTGTTATTCTGTAGTAGTGTTGGCCCCCAGAAAGCTATTTCCTCTAAGCACCGTACAGCTCAGTAATTTTTGTTTGTTTCTCTTCAAGCATGGAGTAAAATTTTTTTTTTTTTTAAAGATTTTATTTGACAAACAGAGATCACAAGTAGGCAGAGAGGCAGGCAGAGAGAGAGGAGGAAGCAGGCTCCCTGTTGAGCAGAGAGCTGGATGTGGGGCTCGATCCCAGGACCCTGAGATCATGACCTGAGCCGAAGGCAGAGGCTTTAGCCCACTGAGCCACCCAGGCGCCCCTGGAGTAAAATTTTTATAATGACACTCTGACAGGGGCGCCTGGATGGCTCAGTGGGTTAAAGCCTCTGCCTTCAGCTCAGGTCATGATCCCAGGGTCCTGGGATCGAGCCCCACATCGGGCTCTCTGCTTAGCAAGGAGCCTGCTTCCCTTCCTCTCTCTCTGCCTGCCTCTTTGCCTACTTGTGATCTCTGCCTGTCAAATAAATAAATAAAATCTTAAAAAAAAAAATGACACCCTGACAATGATGTTCCTCTGTTCTTCAAAATCTATTCTAGTCTAATGGTTATCAAATCAAGCATCATCAGAATCACTTGGAGAGTATGTTAAATCAAGGATTGCTGAGTCCACCTCACAGTTTCTCATTCAGTAGATGTGGAATGAGGCTGAAGAATTAGCAGGACCAACAAGTTCCCAGGTGTGACCAGCGTTTCTGGTCTGCGGCCTGTGCTACTCATCTAGACCTCTTCTGTCAGATTTAGACCTTGAAGTAGAACATGAAAGATGTTTGGTCTCTGCTTCCATCATCAAGACCTGTTATTTTTTTTCTCTTGCTTCTGTAAGTTTGACTCTCGAATATTTAGCCAAGTATCAACGGCATTTTCTTTGTACTTCACATTTTCTACTTGCAAGTTTCAAAAGCTTTAGGAATCAAAGATGAAGAAAGGAGTTAGGAAAATAGAGAGGGTCTTTGGTTAAGCTTTAATAGAAGAAGATATTAATATATTTAAGAGCTAAATCTCTTATTTCTCATTTAATTATATGGATTAGATTTCAGTAGCATGAACTTTTTCTCATCTCCTTGGAGGAAAGACTAAGTTGTTTTTTGTATAAATATAGACAAATTTTACGTTATAGGCACTTGGGCTGGGTCTTCATTCACTGGCACCTGCAGACCTTTATTTCTAGACCTTTAATTTCTATAATAGAAGTTTTTATGACGCCAAAGAAACGAGCCCTTTGAAATAATGGTGATTATAAATGTAGCTACCGAATCACAAAATTGGCCCTGCCTGGTATAATAGAGGTTTTAGTCGAAAATTGCAAGTCAAATTACTGTCAGTTGGATCCTATTTACATATTCTAATTTTAGATGTGCCCAGCTGACACTGTTTCCTAACTCTTCTGTGTGAAGTTTCTCATTCTTTTGTCTTCTCCTGCTCTACTGATCAAGGAAGAAAGGACAGACACCAATCTTTACAGCACATTGCCTAAAGGCTACCTCATCTATTTCAAATCTCTGACGAAGAGCTGATCCCAAGAACAGCTGAGGCACCCCCAGAAAGGGACCAGTCACCAGGATAAGTGGCAACATTAGGACACAGGCCAGTGAGACCCAACCAGAGTACCCTCTCCCTTCATTGCACCTCCCCAACTTCACCTGCTTCAAATCCCTAGTGGTCTCTTCATGGACTACGGGAGATCCCTCTTTAAAAGGCAACCATGGAGGAGAATTAGTCGGTGTTGGGGAACTACGCATAATCTATATGTCTTAAAATGATCATTTTCACATAGGGGTCACCTCAGAGGTGGAAATGCCTGAAAGGGAAATTAACGGAGAGAGGCTGGGGGGGGGGGGTGCTAATTAATGGATAAAATGAAATCAAAACGTTGTAGTCAGAAGGATTCAAAATGTTACAGCTTTACAAACTGTCGTTTAATAAGCCCAGAAAATGCCCCAAGGGTGTAATAAAAAAGGTAGAATGTAAAAGTTCTACATGAGTATGTTTACATTAATCTGGGGCTTAAGGAGGCACAGGCAGCATGGCTAGCTAGAGTGCAAACACCACCACCACCAACTCGTGAATGCCGCCTTGGTTCATACAAAGCCCTTCATGGCAGGGTTCTTAGTGAAAGGGAAAACATCCCATCCACCCTGGCTCGGAAACTACCCAGGCTCTGAAACCCTGTGCAAACAAAATTCTCCCAAGTAAGCTGAGCTCTGCCCACGGCGCATTCTTTAGGGCTTAGTGTATGTGTAAGCTGAGTTCCCCTCTATTATCCTCACTATGTCAGGAAGGATTTCATGAATGTATGACCTTAGGTTTTAAAAGGAGACCACAGAAGTTGACAATGACCTCAACTACCTGTGAATGTCAGCCTTTCAGCAAAAAGAATGTTATTGATGAATCCAGGCAAGGACACAGGGCTGCCCTGCAGCTCTGAAACGAGTGTTAATAGTTCCTAGGGTGTGAGAGATACCGCAGTTGGGCTGTTCATGAAACCTCTGGGAAACGTTAGAAATTAACATGGTTTTTCAATAGAGCTCTAGTACTCTGGGATCTTCTGGCTTTCTGGGGATGATTTTCTAGATTACTTCCGTAAAATTATGCCAACAGAAACCTAGCTTCTTATGAGCAAACTTAGACACCACTGTTCTGCATAGAATGGTACCAACTACTTGGTCATTCAGTGTCAGACTTTGAATTTCTAGATCAGAAACATGGACCAACATTTACAACATTTACATCAACCAGAGTCAAATGACGCTCCCACTTTCCTTCCTTCCTTCGTGTAATATTTATTGATCACCTAATCCTATGAGACACGCTACTGATACAAAGATAACACACAGTCTGTTCCCTCAAAGGCCTCAGTCTAACCTACAAAATATATGTGAAATGCACATGATGATATAAAGAGATAGATGTTATAACAGAAGCCAGAGCATCATGGAGACCAGAAGGTAGCAGCCTAGTTCTTCATGATTCACAGAGGTGACATTTCAATTGGGCATGAACTGACGACTAGGAATTTGCCTGGTGGAGAAAGGGTGATAGAAAGTTCTTTAGGCAAAGAGAAAATCACATGCAGAGATGTGGCAGTAGGATGGGCCACAGGATGCCAAGGAATGATAAGAATTTCTATGGGGTTGCAGCCTAGAGTCTGAGGGAATGAGGGGAGAAACAGCAGAAAAGTCAAGACCTTCTTCACTGGGACGAGGGTGTGAGATGATCATGGGAAATTGAAGGCAGGTCTGCAGGGCTGCTGAGGCACAAATTCACTGGGATGGTGGAGGATGAGTGGGATGAAATCCCAAGGGGATGACTAGTCCAATGAAGTAGCCAATCCAAACACGTCTAGACACGCCTTTGCTGACAAAAGGTCCAAGCATAGTGATGGACTATACCAGTTTAAACCATCATTTCTGGTGAAAGAGTCACTGTTACTGTTTCTCTCACGGATCAGGAGAGTTAGAAAGCCATCTCCTTTCCTTTTAAAAGGATACTATACACTGCAGGATACTATTCTACACATACTACTAGACCATTTTCCCCCCATGCCTAAATCTCACCACACACCACTGCCAGAGTCATCTTCCTAAAACACAGTTAAAAACTTGGCTTCTCGTTGTTATAGAATCTGAAGTTCAAATTCTTCGCAGTCCTAGCTTTTCCTCATACAACATACCTTTCCACACTTCTGTGCTTTTGCTCAGGTGGGAATGACATGCCTTTCTCCACTGTCCTCAATCTGTCAAAATTCTATTTGTCTGTCAAAGTGCAGCATAATGGCCACCTCCTCAATGAAGCCTCCTTTCATTCTTCTCATCATGATTATTCCTTCCACTTTGACCCATATCATCTTGCCGGATTGAACTAAGCACCTATTTACTATTCCTTGTCCTTCATGTGGTCTTTGGGAAGTTTCCTGGGAGTGGGCAACTCAAGTAGGGAGAAGGAGAACGAGAAAGGGAGGAAGGTTGGCTTCTTTGTAGATACAGTAATTGACTGCCTGGCCAGTATCAGGTATTCAGAGACAGTTCAGCAATAAACGAGACACAGAGGCTAAGGCGGGAGACTGCATTTTCCAAAGATGGCAGCTAAATGATTTCCCGAGCTCTCCCAAAATGTGACCTTCCATCAGAAAAGGGAGCCCATTTCTCTCCCCTTGAATCTGAGATGGCCTTATGACTCACTTGCAACCAAGAGATTGCTGCAGAGGGAATGCTTCTGAGGCTAGGTCAGGAAAGGCCACACAGCTTCCTCCTGGTTCTGTTGAGATGTTTGCTGAACCTCCATAGAAGACGTATGTCCTACCACCTTGAAACCGTGGTGCTGGAAACACCTTGTGTACAGGCTCCAGTAGAGAGTCCCAGCTGAGCCCACACTTCCAGCCACCCCCACCAAGGTGCCAGACATAGAATACAACCTTGGTGACCCTCTCAAGCCGCCTATCTGCCAGCTAAGTACCAATGAGTAACTTTAGCCATCTCAGAAGGTGCAGAAAAGTCTCCCAGTTAAGTCCTGTCCAAATTCCTGACTCACAGAATCTATGAGCTGTAGTTTAATAGATACTGTTTTTCTGTTTGTTTTTAAGTTTTTATTTAAATTCCAGTTAGTTAACATACAGCGTAATATGAGTTTTAAGTGTAATGGGAATGGTCTCAAGTTACGAAGAGTTAGAGTCATTTGGTACACAGTAGTAAATACCAGAAAAGCCAGGGAATAAATCCTGACCCTTACTTTCACTATGCAAGCTGATTAGTCTTCTGAAAGAGTGATAATCACTGGCTAATTCAAGATGAAAGCTTCTAGAGTCTCCTAGAAACACTTAGGGTGCTTGGTGAAAACCTGTGAATGACTTAGGTCTAAACTATGAACGGGAGGCCAGAAGCCATTGGGGGCCCAGAGGCTACCAGCAAAGGGCTGTGTTGCTGATCTGACCAGTAGAAGGGACCCCACCATAGCTCTGCAGGAGCTCACTGCACTTTATCGAAACACAAATTGAAGGGTGGAGGTAGGAGACGATTCTTTGAGCTCGGCAGGTGGCAGAGACTAGATGCTTGATAAATACCCGTTGTATGAATTGACTGAATCCAGGTGTTGGAAGCGATACTGGGGGGCTGTTTACCAAGAGGCAAGGGGCAACTGAGGCATCACAGGTCTCCCTACTGACCTGTAATTGGAAATATGATACCGATCTGGGCTCTTTTTTGGAGGCATTTGAGTCAGAGGCTCACAGGATGGAGAGCTGGGGCCAGCCGGCTGGATGCTCTGTAAAGGGACTGTCTAAGGATTCCAACTGGGAGTTGCATGTCTTTTCCTTGTCATGAAACCCTGGCCTCTGTGCCTGCCAGGAGCATCTTCACTTGAAGGTTACACTTGTTGCTCACACAGTACTTCTATTTCTCTTCCCACCGTACTGTGGAACTCATTAGCTAAGTGTTAACACCCACAGGCCCCCTGTTCATAATACTTTTCAACCATTATTCTTTTTTCTTTTTTTTTTTTAAGATTTTATTTATTTATTTATTTGACAGACAGAGATCACAAGTAGGCAGAGAGGCAGGCAGAGAGAGAGGGGGAGAAGCAGGCTCCCCGCTGAGCAGAGAGCCTGATGCGGGGCTCGATCCCAGGA
Source organism: Taxidea taxus jeffersonii (assembly GCA_003697995.1). Classification (NCBI taxonomy): domain Eukaryota; kingdom Metazoa; phylum Chordata; class Mammalia; order Carnivora; family Mustelidae; genus Taxidea; species Taxidea taxus. Next base: position 118,522 of record RCUC01131000.1, read on the forward strand.
CCCTGGGATCATGGCCTGAGCTGAAGGCAGAGGCTTTAACCCACTGAGCCACCCAGGTGCCCCTTCAGCCATTATTCTGAGCACCAAATGAAACATTCCTCTTTTCTGAGCTTACAATAGCTTCTTTTTCCTAAAGACCGCATTTAAGATCTCTCACACTGATTTAAACCTATTAATGCCTGAAGGAGAGGCCTTCTCCAGACCCATGTACAGGCCCTCATAGTTATCCTGAAAAGGAAATGGTGAGAGTCCTCATCTCTGACGCAGGTTTCTTGTACTAGAAGAGATCAGAATCATGTCCTGTATTTTCAGAAGTCCTAGAATATTATTCAAGGAATACTTTTGAAGTCTTAATTCTGGATGAGAATATGTTTTAGGCCAGATTTTTACAGAAGTCAGATTTTGCGGTGGTTCTCAGGTAGCTGAAGTTTTATTAGCCAAATATCTTATTTTCATTAAATTGACAGCAAATCACATAATTTTCGAGATCATAACTGCGTATTTCCCTTGCACAAGCATGAGGAATCCTAGTGTCTTGGAGAAATTTCAACTTTCCCTTTTATTTAAAGAATAAAGTCAGAGATTTGTTAACTGCAACTGAAATGTTAAAAGGGCCTTTCACTCGTGGATTCAGGCTAAGAAAGCCTTGACTCAAAACGAATGGAGAAATTGGTTTTAGGACCAGACAGATTCAATTGTTTGGGGTCAGTTTTGGTTTGGGGAGCCTAATGCAGACTGATCTCACAACAGGAGCCGGCATTAGTGTACAGTCAGTCATCATTAAGCACTGCAGTAGCCCAGATTGCCTGTCTTGAGTCAAGACATTCTGTTTTCACACGCACTTCTCAATATTCTCGGCTAACGGCATACGTGCTAATTAATCTATTAGCAGACTGATGCATGATGATTAACATGTACATTACTATTTAAATATTTAAGAGGGATTGCTAAACCACTTTTAAAGTGTGATATTATGCTCAATTATGCAGTCATTTGAAGCTAAATTTTTAAAATCAAGCAGTGCGTTTTTTAATGTCTTCTCTGCCTCCTTGTATCCTAAGCTCCCTTGCGGGCAGGCTCTGGGTGTGATTCATGAAAGTGCCCTGGTGCCTGGAATAGCGCCTTCCACACCAGAGTGAAGCAAATAGTTTTGCAATGAATAAAAAGAAGCCTCTTTGAGTAGGAAAGGGTAGATTCCACCTGAATGTACAGACTGATTCCCTGACAGCTACACAGTTTAGAAGAAATATTTGTACATGCTTATATTGTCTTTAAACCAAATGCCAATAAGCTCATTTTACTTTGAGGAAATTGAACTTTAGAGAGATTCTAGGACTCGTCGCAAGTTTTCTGATGCTCTAGTTTATGATACTAGAAAAGAACTCCGTCCCCACCCCAAATATAATCATCTGTCAAAATTAATTCAAAGATGTCTGTCTTTTTAACCTGTTTTAACCTAACCACCTCATTATTGTTAAATAATGGTATATATATATAGTATTACATATATAAGGAGAGGCCATTGGACAGCATATCTAAAATCAGTTTTCTTCACCTGCAGCCTGATACTCCCATACCCCATTCTTGCGGGACACCCACAGTGGCTGATGGAATCTGATGGGGCTGATCCTACCTACCTCATGTGTAGAGCACGCACATAAAATTTGGTGCTTGGCTTCGCAAGTAATTGATCATCAGGTACAAGGTAAGGAGACAATAAAAAAATCTACGTTAGGTTCTAAAGTCCAAAGATCTGGTCCAGAAGAAAGCAGAAATGCAGTCCTCTTCATCAGAATGCTTAGACTTTCCTTGCAATATTAGGAATATAACAGTAAAATAAAATTCTCCAAAATGTGACCTATTTTGACATGTTTTAAAGTATTACTTGAATACACTTTTCATCAAGATGATTTAAAGGCAGTCAGCTCCCAGGGGAGAGAAATACACTCTCCACCCCCACCCCCTGCAGTTCCACAAGTGGGGTGTGAGTGGCAGGTGGAGCAGAAGGCACGAACAGGCTGGGGAGGGTTGCCTCCTCCTTCTGTGAATCAAAGCCAAAAAAGGTTCCTCGGTGCTGCTGGTTCTTTGATCTCTTACTCTCTATTTTTAGAACTCTTCTGTCCAATATCCTCTGCCCCACTGCCATGACCTTTCATGACACACTTCTCCTTGTGGTTATTTTGGGGATCATATTCCTTTCCCAAAGTATTACTACAGCTAGAATTAATGTATGAGGTAGATCAGCACAAGTCCTTGCTTGAAAAAGCACCCAAAGCACATGTTCCCACAGAAGGGTGAAGAGCTGGTGTACAAAGGACAGATACATCATCCATATTTTTAGTCATCAAAGCATTCTAGAAGGACTGCTTCATGAAGTGGATACCACGACCTCAGAAGATAACATTATCTAGGTACAAAATCTGGGCACATGGGTTTAGAAAGTGTGTCCAGCACAGCTAATGGGTTATAAGTGTGTGTGTGTGTGTGTGTGTGTGTGTGTGTGTGTGTGTCTTTTTTAAGGAGTAGAGGAAAGAGGAGACGGTCATAAAGAAAATATAGGATTTGTCACCAAGGTTTCTTTTTTAGACTTTACCTCTCCCGAAACCTATAAACCATGTATAAGAGTCAATGCCCACAATGAGGCAAGGACAGAAATCAAGCATGCTCTGACTGTTCAATATCCCTTAGAAGAGTATTTCTACATAGAATTTTTAGAAGGAGAACAAAAGTTGTCCCTTCGGAAATAAGGATGACACATAGATCCAGAACCCTCCCCACGCCAGTGAAGTGTTTTTTGTGTTCATCACTATATTTCATGTGTCATTTTTTGTGTTCATCACTATATTTCATGTGTCAAATACAGTGTTAGAGGGCTATATTAATTAGATAATTTGATACAACGACAGCTAAATTTATTAAGCACTTAGTATATAGCTTTGGGACAAATACTGTTCTTCAGATCTGCATAAATTAAATCACTGAATGCTACAATAAACCTATGAGGACATGCTTGTATTGTCCCTGTTTGAGAGATGAGGATACTTAAGTGTAAGAGGTTAGATATCCTATCTCACACGGAATAGTTCTTAAGTGAGAGAGCCAAATTCAACACCATGCACTTCATGATCTAAAACTTATGTTTGGAGAGCAAAGAAATGGGGTTTCTGCTTCTGCTACGTCCATGAGGGGTCTGAAGAGCTACATTTATTCAGTTTAGCTGAAATGTGTTTCCTCAAAATTCAAATGCTGATATCCTAACTTCCAGTACTCATAAGGTGACTATATTTAGAAATATAAAGAAGTAATTAAAGAAGTAATTAATGTAAAATGATGTCATTAGGGTGGACTGTAATCCAGTATGTCTGGTGTCCTTATAAGAAGAAATTTGGACACACGTATGTACAGAGTAAAGACCATATGAAAGCACAGGGAGATGGCCTCTGCGAGCCAAGGGAAGATGTCTCCGAAGAAACAAACCCTGGCAGCACGTTGATCTTGGACTTCAGCCTCCAGAACTGTAAGAGAATAAATTTCTGTTGTTTAACCAACTAATCTATGATCTTTCATTACAGCAGTCCTAGCAAACTAATACATTCAGTGTTAAAGTGTCAAATGGGAGACAAGGAAAATGCATTTAGACCAAATTAGTCAAAGCAAATAAAACCAATCCAAAACAGAGAGTTGACCAATTATGTAACTTTTGTAAATTCACAATGGGGTGGGAGGTGCTGTCAGGACATTCCTTTTGATAGCCCAGATAGTTCCATTATCAGAGGATTCCTGATGAATACAGAGGCTAAAAGATGTGACACCAATTATAGTTTGTTGGGGGCATATAGTTTCTATGTGTATAGACTTTCTTGCTCTCAAGTATTTCTGTGTTCAGAGTAACCCACTTACCAGAAACCTCACATTTTAAAGGTTTTAGTATCAAGATTATACTAAAAAAATGAGAATATATAAATCTCTCATAATCCCATTATCCATAGATAAATGCTATTAACACAAATATATATGATCTTTAATAGTGAGAGCTTGATACATATAAAATTTTTTATCCTACTTTTGTGCAGTTGACATTGGTTTGAGAGTTCTTCCTGCAAGTCATCAAGTAGTTTTCAAAAAACGTGATCTTAATGACTGCATAATATTCCCTCCAAGAGATTATACTATAATTTATTAAACATAATACTCAATGCTGGCAAGGAGATTGTGAGGCAAATGTGAAACCTATGGAGACACTTGGCAAGGATATTGTGAAGCAGGCATTCTTTCAAACTGTTGGTGAAAGTAGAAAACATTATGACCTACAGAGCAGTTTGCTACAATATATCAATATTATCAGAATAATTCACACCCACTGCTCCAAAAATGAAAAGCAAAAGAAGAGCATTTATGTGTAAACCATCACTTTCTCAGTGAAGTGATCCTGACCAGCTTCTTTTTTAAAAAAATTTTTTTAATTAATTTATTTGAGAGAGAGACACAGCAAGAGAGGAACACAAGCAGGGGAGTAGGAGAGGGAGAAGCAAGCTTCCCGCTGAACAAGGAGCCCAATGTGGGGCTCGATCCCAGGTCCCTGGGATCATGACCTGAGCTGAAGGCAGTTGCTTAACCAACTGAGCCACCCAGGCACCCCTGACCAGGTTCTTTTAAATTGCATCCCTGATTTTTAATTTTGTACTAGTACTAGTAGAGACCTCGGTGATATTCTAGATAATTCAGTACAGACACAGTAGAGTCACATCTTAGTAGAAGGCTACTTTATATTTGCCTTAGAAAAGTATAAGGCCTTCCATGGATCAAACTTACCAGCATGTAATTTAACTACTTGCCAAAACAAAGTCCCACGATTCAAAGAAAGACAACAAATAGAGAAACTCAATAACATAATATATATAGTACTCAGCTTCCAATAGCAAATTACTAGACAAGGCAAGAAGCAGGAAAGTATGATTCAGAATCCGGAGAAAAATTAATCAATAGAAACATACCTAAAGATGACAGAGATAATGATACCAGAAGATAACAACTATTACAGCTATGTGCAAGTATTTAAAGGAAAACATAAATATAACAAGAAGTGGAAGATGTTTTTTAAAAGAATCAAATAGAACTTCTAGGGTTGAAGAATATACTATCTGAAATGAAAATTTCACTGTTCACTGAGGTTAACAACAAACAAGATACTGCAGAAGAAAAAAAGATAGTGAATTTGAGGGCATAGCAATTTAGAATATATCCAAAATTAGGCACAGAGAAAAAAAAGACTACAAAAAGGAAAAAAAAAGAATAGAAACTTCGTGACTTTTTGAATAATAGCAACCAGTCTAACAGCTATGAAATTAAAGTCCCAGGAGAGGAGTAGGAGAACAGAAAAATATGTGAAGGCATTATATAGTGAAAAATTACTCCAATTTGACAAAAACTATAAACCCATAGATCCAAGAAATTTTATGAATCTCAAGTGGGATAAAAACAAACAAACAAAATAAACAGCACCAAGGCACATGACTACCAAATTGTTGAAAACCAGTGATAAAGAGAAAATATTAAAACAAGCCAGAGGAAAAGACTGATTACCTAGAGGCAACAAAAAAGAACGACAGCTGACTTCTTTTTAGGAACATGCAAACCAAAGGCCAATGGAATAAAAGGTTTAAAGTGCCAACGGAGGAGGGCGAAGCAAAATGTTTTCCAAAAATTAAGGCAAAATAAAAACTGTCCTAGATAAACAAAAGCAGAGAGAATTTATCATCATCACACCTGAGCTACAAAATTACATTCAAGGAAGTTTCTCCAGCAAAGGGAAAAATCTTATCAGATGGAAATTCTGATCTACAGAAAGGAAAAATGAGTGTCAGAAATGATAAATATGGGAGGAAATATGAAGCACTTTTCTTCTCATTTTAAAATTTCTTTAAAAGACAGTTGACTGAAGCAAAAAGAATTACCAGGCACTGTGGGGCTTAAAACATACATAGAAGTAAAGTATGTAATACAATAGCACAAGGATCAGAGAGGGAAATGGAATTATACTGTTGTAAGGTTCTTAAGTTATGCATGAAGCCATGTAATAGTATTTGAAGAAAGACTGTGATAAGTTTAACAGTGTATATTGCAAACCCTACAGCAATCATTTAAAAAAAAATGAATAGCACTAGAATGACTTTTACTTCAGAACTATACAGAAAAGGTTAAAAAGGGTAAGTCTGAACTGCCTTGGGGAAACAAAGAATCAATTCTGACTTTTTGAATACTGTTTATAAAAACCCTGTCAAACTACTACCCAAGAAATATCCTTAATTAACTTCTCAATAATTTTAGTTTATAAGCATTATTTTTTCTATTGCTTCTATATCTCTCAATGGAAAATAAAAAATAATGAGCATCTTGAACATAAAATCAACTGACATTTTAGAACATGTATGTTCTTTGTACAATAAAATTTGTATTATGCTATTTTGTATTGTTAAGAATTACCTTACTTTTCCTCACAAAACTTTAACAAAAAGATAATGATTCTATTTCAGGGAATGTATTACAATGGTTTATACACAGACTCTAGTGTGTAACTGCCTGGATTCCAATCTCAGCTTTACCAAGTATGAGACATGGGACCTTGAGCATATTACTGAACATCTCTGTATTTTAGTTTCCTGTGATGTGGGGAAAATAGTGCCTATCTTACAGAGTTATTATAAAGATCAAACTTAATATATTGAAAGCACTTAGAAAAATACCAGAAGACAGTCAGTATGGTAAGAGTGCTATCTATTGTTACCCACAAAAATTAGTAGAATGTGGATAAAGAACTGAGATTTAAAGAGATAATTAATTTAGGAGATTTTGTAAAGAAAACTACTTGAGAACTGGAAAAGCAAGGTTTAGTTCTACTCTACCATTATCAGTGTGGCCACAGACATGATGCTAAACTTCTTTGGGCCTTATTCATACACCTGTTTGGTCCTTCCTTCCTCATTTCCTATTGTCATCTCTTGTACAAATATTTACTGAAAACCTAGTATGTTACACTGTGTTAAGTAAGTACCAAGGTAGTTATCGTCTCATGGTTTGAAAGTCACATAAACAATAAAATAGTACAATATAGTAAGTATGATGATGGAGATATCAGAATTCCCTTCCACTTCAGAAAGCTTATGGATCTGTGGGCACATGGATGATTCAACATTTATTATCACCCCTAGGAAAGTCCATTTAGAATGTGGACCTTTATGAGCACTGTTGCAATTTTGGCCATGGTTCTGTCATTGATGATGCTAGCTTATGGAATTAAACTTTATTAGAGATTTGATGAGTATGTAAGTGATTCTTCTCTGGTTTTCCTTTAAAAAGAATTTGTAAATGGAATCAAGGGTCAGCCTATTTGGCAGCATTTCTTCTAATTCCTCTAAATAATGAAGATTTAATTGACTACACATTTTAATTCTCAGGCAAGAAGCTACTTTTTTTTTTTTTTAAGATTATTTATTTATTTATTTGTCAGAGAGAGAGCAGGAGCAAGCACAGGCAGACAGAGTGGCAGGCAGAGGCAGAGGGAGAAGCAGGCTCCCTGCTGAGCAAGGAGCCAGATGCCGGACTCGATCCCAGGACGCTGGGATCATGACCTGAGCCAAAGGCAGCCGCTTAACCAACTGAGCCACCCAGACGTCCCAAGAAGCTACTTTTAAGATAACATCATAGCAGCTGATTCCTACAATTTCCAGTTTGAGCCCTTTTAATCCCTAATAATCTCTTTGGTTCAGGGTGAAACAGAAGGCCAAAAATATATGTAATGGCTTTATTTTTTTAAAAAAGAAAATATGAAAAGTTTTAAAGCAATAATTTCATTGTATTAACAAATCATAATTAGATAAATATGGAATTGATTTAGAAACTATCATAAAATTATAGCTGATTATTCCCTCTATTTTCTGCATCAGCTGCAGTGTGGTTTATATCACTTTCATAATAAAGAAGAGCTTATTAAAAAAATAAAACCGATTTCCTTTTTAAAGGGAAAAAAAGAAACTATCATAAATACTGGAGGCTATCTAAAGATAAACTAATGCATGGTATTTTAACAGTTTCCCCACAAAGATCAGTCACCTCTGTTTTATTTAAAATATACTTTAAATAAGAAGCATAGGGTAGGAGATGGGTGAAACAGGGGATAGGGACTAAAGGCGATGAGCACTGAACAATGTATAGAATTGCTGAATCACTATATTTGTACATCTGCAACTAATATAACACTGTGTGTTAATTATACTGAAGTTAAAATAAAAAACCTAATAAAATGTAAAAAGTCACTTAAAAAAATGAAGAAAGGGATGCCTGGCTGGCTTGGTAGAACATGCAACTCTTGATCTTGGGGTCATGAGTTCAAGCCCCACATTTGGCATACAGCTTACTTTTAAAAAAAGAGAAATATTTAAAAAAAAAACAAAAAAACAAGAAGAATGCATATTTCTGTTATGTGTTAAACTGTGTCCCCCCAAAGGATATGTTAAAATGCTAACTCCTGGCACCTGTGAATGTGACCTTATTTGATGTAGGGTGCTTGCAGATTGCTATGAACTGAATGTTTGAATGTTTATGTCCCTCAACCCCACAAATTCATGTTGAGGCCTAAATTGCCAATGGGGGTGATATAGGGAAATGGGGCTTCTGGGATGTAATTAAGACATGAGGGTGGAGCCCTTATGAATGGGATCAGTGCTCTTATAAGAAGTGACATGAAAGAGATGAATACCTTTCTGCTTTCTTTGCTGTGAGGACACAGTGAAGGTCATTATCTGTAAACCAGGACTAGTGCTCTCACCAGACACTGGGTCTCTTGGGACCTTGACCTTGGACTTCTCAGCCTCCAGAACTGTGAGAAATAAATGTGTGTTTTTTAAAGCTACCCAGTCTATGATATTCTGGTACAGCATCCCAAACAAAGACACAGATGTAATCAAGTTAAGAAGAGATTATACTGGATTGGGATGGATTAGGCTCCACCAATGGGCCAAAGGCACCACTAATCCAACGACTGATGCCTTTATAAGGAGAAGAAATTTGGACACAGAGACATAAGCGAACTAGGGAAAAGGCCGTGTGAAGATGAAAACAGACACTGGAGGGATGCATCTAAAGCCAAGGAACACTAGAGGCTAGGAAGAGTGTGGAAGGAGCATTGCTAACACCTGGAGTTTAGACTCTGAGCCTCCAGAACTGTGAGAGAATACATTTCTGCTATCCCAAGTCATCCAGTTTGTGATACTTTGTTACAGCAGCCCCAGGGAGCCAATAAAGTTTCTTCAGCAAAATTCCAGTTTCTGCTAAAATGGAGAAACAATGACCATAGTTACTTTCCCACCTGCAACAAATAATAAAACCAGATAAAACATAGGAAACATTTTGTAGACATAGAACATCAAACAGTACAGTCAAGTGACTGCTTAGAGTGGGAAAATAAAAGAGATGAGACCTACAATTACCCTGGCTCATTGCCTGAAAAGAATATCCAGGCTGCAGCATTGGCAGGGGGACCCTGTGAGAGGCCAGCAGTCTCCCTGAGCTGATCTGACAGAGGAAGGTGTCTAGAGAAGCCAAAGTATCTAGAGAAAATAGGGCCGAGTACTGGACAGGGAAGAGCTTCACAGAAAGGATCTGATAAGCACAGCCTTCGTGTCATCAACTAAGTACTGAATGAATGCTGCATTCAGGTGAGGAGTTACCCAAGGCTGGGGAAAGAACTGCCTAAAAGGAGTGAAGGGAACGATTCTTGGAACACACATAGAACTGGAAATAGTTTGTGTTTCTACCAGCCAGAGTGAAAAACTTCTTAAGTCAGGAGACAGCAGTTGAAGTACTCTGAAAGGTTTAGCCTCAGTCGTGGGGGCGGATTCAGCTTAGACTAAATGCTGCTCTGGTCCCTAATAAAGCTTGAAAACAAGATTTGCATGGATTCAATTGTTTCCAACTAACCTAACCATGTTCCAGAATAAAACCCAAGAATAATTTTAGGAATATAAATATATTTAGCACCCAAGAAGATAAAATTCACAATGCCTGATATCCCATCAAAAATTTCCAGGCTTTAGGGGCGTCTGAGTGGCTCAGTGGGTTAAAGCCTCTGCCTTTCGCTCGGGTCATGGTCCCAGGGTCCTGGGATCGAGCCCCACCTTGGGCTCTCTGCTTGGTGGACAGCCTGCTTCCTCCTCTCTCTCTGCCTGCCTCTCTGCCTGCTTGTGATCTCTGTCTGTCAAATAAATAAATAAAAATCTTAAAAAAAAAATTTCCAGGCTTTCAAATGAGTAAGGAAATATGATCTATATTGAGGAGAAAAATCACTCAGTAGAAACAGACCCAGGAATGACAAATATGATAGAATTCATAGAAAAGGACATTAAAAGAGTTATTGTAACTATATTCCATATATTCAAAAAGTCAGGTCATAAAAAGATTAACTGCTGTGTAGCTACAAGGAGATATTTTAAAGACCCAAATCAAGCTTCCAGAGTTGAAAATAGAATGCCTGAAATGAAAAATATAATAAATGTAACAAAATATAATAAATTTGATTAACAGCAGATTATATGTCTATCATAAAAGAAAATATTAATGAACTTGAGATATAACATTGAAAATTATCCAGAATAAAACACACAGAAGAAAAAAAAGACTAAAAGTAAAATAAACAGAGACCAGTGAGCTGGTAAAAACTTCAAGTGACCTAATATGGAGTCTCCTAAATTCAGAGAAGGATTGTGATGTGAGACCAAAAAATATTTGAGGAAATAATGGCTGAAAAAATTTTCCAAATTGGATGAAATTTATAAACCCACAGATACAAGAATCTCAAGCACAGGGAAACACAAGAAAACTACACAAGGCACATCACAATCAAATTGCTTAAAACTGGTGATAAGGAGAAAATTCTTAAAAGCTGCCACAGAAATGACACATTACATAGGGGAGAATAAAGATAATAATATCAGGAGACTTCTTGTCAGAAACAACATAAGCCAGAGCAGTGAGACATCTTTAACTGGAAGAAAAGACTGGTAACATAGAAGTCCAATATCCAGTAAAAATAACTTTTTTTTTTTTTTAAAGATTTTTTTTTTTTTTATTAGTTAGAGAGAGAGAGAGAGAGAGCACAGGCAGACAGAGGCAGGCAGAGGCAGAGGGAGAAGCAGGCTCCCTGCCGAGCAAGGAGCCCGATGTGGGACTTGATCCCAGGACGCTGGGATCATGACCTGAGCCGAAGGCAGCTGCTTAACCAACTGAGCCACCCAGGCGTCCCCAGTAAAAATAACTTTCAAATATGAAGGTAAAATACACAAATGAGTACATGAAAGAGCTGGCAAAAACCGAGTAAGGTCAGTAGGCTAGTTAATAGTACTGTACTCATGTCAATTTCCTGGTTTTATTGTACTACAGTTATAAGATGCCACCACTGGGGAAAGCTGAGTAAAAGGTTCATGGGACTGACTCTAATACTTTTTTTTGCAACTTCCTAGAGTCCACATTATGTCAAAATACAAAAGTTAATAAAAGGAAAATGCAACAAATTCTTTTTTAGATACACAAAAGCTGGGAGAATTCATCACCAGCACACCTGCACAAGAAACACTAAAAGAAGTGCTTCAGGGAGAAGTACCTTTGTACTATTTAAGGTACTTATATGTGAAACAGTATAAAATCACTTGAAGGTAGTCTGTGATAAATTTTAAATGTATATGGTAAAGCCTAAAGCAACCGCTGAAATTAAACAACAAAGAGTTATAGCCCATAAGCCAATAAAAGGAGTATGATAGAATTATTTTAAAAAATTCAGTCTGAAAAAGGAAGAAAAATGGCAAAGAGGAATAAAGAATCGATGGGACAAATAGAAAACAGCAAGATGACAGATTAACCCTAACTGTATCAATAATCACATTAAGTGGGAATGGTTTAAACATCTCAATTAAAAGATAGAGACTGTCACATTGGATAAACAAGCAAAACAAGAAACCCCCTTTAAATGTAAAGACACCCATAGATTAAAAGTAAGAGATGAAAAAATATAACATGCTAAACTAATCAAAAGAAAGCTGGAGTTGGAAGTAGATTTCAGAGAAAAGAATATTAGTAGGAATAAAGAGAATGTATTATAGTTCTCAGGGAAACCAATAGAACCAATAAGAAATATAAATAAATATAAATATACACACATGCATATATACATACACATACACACATATATGTGTGTATATACATACATATATGTGTGTATGTGTATGTATGTGTATGTATATATGTATATATATAAAATAGATATATATATAATACACATATATACATATATACTACATACAGACAGATAAATGATACAAAGAAAAATATAGAGAGAGAAGTTTAGGGGCTCCTGGGTGGCTCAGCCAGTTAAGCATTCAACTCTTGATTTTGGCTCAGGTCAGGGTCTTGGGATTGTGAGATGCACTCCAAGCCGTGTGTGGAGCCTGCTTAAGATTTTCTCTGTCCCTCTCCCTTTGTCCCTTCCCCCCTTTAAAAATTTAGTTTAGTATAAGAAATTGGCTCCAAGGAGTATGGAGGCTGACAAACCCCTCGATTTTCAGCCGGCAAGCTGGAGACCCCCAGGAGAGCTGATGGTATAGTTCCAGGCCCAAGGTCAGCAGGCTCAAGACCCAGGAAGAACAAATGTTCCAGTTCAAGTCCAAAGACAGGAAAAACACTGATGTTCCTAGCTCAGATGCACTCAGGTGGGAGGAATTTCTTCTTACTCAGTTTTTGGTTCTATTCAGGCCTTCAGCTGATTGGATGAACACCCCCCTCAACACACACACCACCATGGGAAGAGTAATCCACTTTACTCAGTCTACCAACTCAAATGTTAATCTTATAAAAAAACACCCTCACAGACACACCCAGAATAAGGTTGACTGAATATCTGGGTACTTCATGGCTTAGTCAAGTTGATGCATAAAAGTAACTATCATAGAAGGACATTTCATAATTACAGAGGGGTCAATTTATCAAGAGAATTTAGCAGACTTACATGTTTATGCACCTAATAACACATGTTTAAAATATATCAAGCAAAATCCAACAGAACTGAAAGGAAAAATAGAAAAATCCATCACTACAGTTGGAGGTTTCAATACCCCTCTTTTATTTATCCAAAGAATAGGTAGACAAAAATCAGCGGGAATATAGAACACTTGAACATCATGGTCACACAACTTAACCTAACTGACTTTTATAGAACACTCTGCTCACACAGCCTAGGTATTCTTATCAAGATAGACCATATTCTGGGGCATTAAATAAGTCTCAATAAATGTAAAAGAATTCAAGTCATACACAGTTTCTTTTTCTGACCACAACTTTTTAAAAAGATTTTATTTATTTTTTTGATGGAGACACAGCAGGAGAGGGAACATTAAGTAGGGGGAGTGGGAGAGGGAGAAGGAGGCTTCCCATGGAGCCGGGACCTGGATGTGGGGCTTGATCCCAGAACCCTGGGATCATGACCTGAGCTGAAGGCAGATGCTGAATGATGAGCCACCCAGGCACCCCTATTTTCTGACCAGAATTAAACTAAACTAGAACTAAAGAACAGAAAGATACTCGAAAACTATCCAAATCATTGGATCCTAATAACACACTTTTAAATAACTCAGAAGTGAAAAAGAAATCAAAAAGGAACCTTGGAAACTCCTTTGAACTGAATGAAAATAAAAGCAACATATCAGAATATGTGGGATGCATTTGAAGCCAGGGTTAGAGAGAAATCTATAGCACTAAAAGCTTATAATAGAAAGGGGAAAAAATCTTGTGACCAAAGCCTCCACATTAAGAAACTTGACAAATAAGAAGATGAAGGCCAAAGTAAATAGAAGAAAGGAAATAACCCCAGATGGCACACCACAAACAATGGTGGAATCAAATTAAACAATTCTCTAAAATGCCACCAATGTAATAGAATCCTGGAGTGCAGTCCTCTTACTCAATATGCTCTCCCTTCTTTTCCACTTCCACTGTAATCAACTGCCTAGGGAAAAAAGCTTCAAATAACTCGGCTCACCTTTAAAACTGTATAACAGCAATCTTAAGATTCACCATGCACCATTTCAGCTAAGGCCAAAAATATAATTCACATACCCCTACTTATCATTAGAACACCAGAAGATGGAATTTTACCCGAAAGGCTCTAAACACCTGGACAGCTTATCAAAGGGAAGTGGAAAGGCATTTGAAACAAAAATATCCAAACTTATTAATGAGAGGACTCCCAAGGCTCATGCTGATACTATATCATAAGCAGTGTCAATTAAATTCAAGCAGAGAAAAACACTGCTTGTTCTTCCAAGTTTGCAGAGGAAGCCTTGGAAGTTCCAAGAGCAACACTGTCCAGTGCAATGAGAAAACCTCACCCTTCGTGTGGGTCCATGCTCAGACAGAGATCCAGAAAAGATTGTGCACACTCTACCTTTATGAAGGCATCTAATACACAGTATTTACATACACATTATTTATGCATGCTCTCACTGCTCTAGCCTGTGTGCTTCTCAAAGTCAGGGACCACATCTTTGTATCTCTCAAACCCAGCACAGTGCAATCATTTATTAAATGTCCTTTAAAAAAGCAAGCACCAACTCAAGGGTTATAACCCAATGTGATAGCCTAGAGACTTAGAAAAACAAAACAAGCCTTCAGATCCAAGTTGAAAGCAAAGCACAGAGGCTTTATTATCGTTTCTCTGAGTTCAATTAGATTTTAAAAACATTTAAAAAATGGATTGGTTCCAAGTCTTCAATGAGAGTTTGGGTGGGACAGGGTTTTATCTGAACCAGTCTGCCCATCCTTTTCCCACAGTGCTCTGGAAGAAAGCAGAGCACGATGACTCACTAGTTGGCACAATTCTTAGTTCCTATGTACTGACACCAAACGGTGTTCCAAAAGAGAGGCATTTACAAAGGATTAAAACCTGGATGCCCCGGCCCTGGAATGCAGTTCATGTTATAAGCTTTCCAACGTGGTGCTAATTTAACTGTGTTTGGTTCCAGATAGTTAATGACTCATAAGTGGAGAGGTGACTTCAAGTGGAAATTGTCTGATTCTCAGTTTATGCCACTTCAGAAAGCTTCCCTGAGTTTGCTCCCCTTCCCCTTCTCACCCCTACCTCCTTCTGTGGCCACAGCTTTTAGGGTTGTAAGCCCCTGAATATAGATGGCCCAGCTATCAAAGTAGGCCCTTTCTGGTTCCCTTTCTTGGACTGAGAGTAAAGGATTTCTCTACTCAAAATGGTAGAACGATGACCTAGAACATGGTGAAAATCCAGAGAAAAGGAAGATGAATGAAATCTAGATCAATTGTGGTAACCAGAAAAGAAAATGAATCCACGGGAATGTTATAATTCACGATGATCCCTGCATTCCAACCCTCTCAACCTTACCTTCCACAACACAGGAGCACACAAATGTGTGTGGTTGTGCGCACCTCAGTGCACCAGCCCCATACCCTCTTCATATAGTCACCTAGCTTTCTTCTGAGTTTCCACTCTCTTTGTATTTGTTCTTTCTCTGTTATCTTTTATTGTCACCACCTTATCTTATAGACCCTACACTGCAGTCTAGGGCGGGTTCTGACTGCCCTTGCTCTTCCCTTCTGTCTTTTAAACACAGAATCCCCAAATAATACTTCTTTCTTTCTTTTTTAAAAAGATTTTCTTTATTTATTTGAGAGGGAAAGAGTGAGAGAGAGCATGAGCACAGGGAGGGCAGAGGGGGAGGGAGAAGCAGACTCCCCGCTGAGAAGGGAGCCCCACAGGGGACTCCATCCCAAGATACTGGGATCATGACCTGAGCTGAAGGCAGATGCCTAACTGACTGAGCCACCAGGTGCCCCTTCCTTCATTATTGCTCATTAAACTCCACATCCTCTGGAACTTTTCATCTGTCCTCAGATAACAGAAATCACATACATCTAAATCATTCCACACAGTGCCCAGCAAGGAAGCAAATGTAAGTGGAGATGAATGTCACCACGCCTGCTGATTATGATGTGGCGATGATGTCGACAAGATGGTAATGATCCCATTCACGTCAGTGTGTACCTCCTTTTAGAAGCTAGACTCGCCAATGGCTCAAAGACTTCAAACATCAATGAATCTGAAAGGGCTAAGGAAAAGGGAAAGGCGGGCTCCATTAAGGGGAGGGTAACAACATAAGAAAGGAGAAAAAGAGGAAACATTCCTAAGGCACTGGAAACTCAGGGAGTCAGGACAGTGCAGCAGAAATGTAGAAAGGGCACAGGCTTGGAGTCAGACAGGACTGGGTTAGAATCCCTGTTGGGTCACATTCTAATGGCCTGGTGTTCGGCAAGTTGCTTAACTTCTCTGAACCCCACTTTGAAAATGTTAAAATGTTCATCTTAAAGGATTTTCCTGAACATAACATGAGATCACCTTTAAGGCATTTGGCTCTTGTCAGGTGTCCTGTAAATGTCAGTTCCCTTCCCTCCCCTCTCAGAAAAAAGGATCCATAGTGATAAGAATTTCCACCAGCACCCAAAGGGCTGCTCTGATATGTAATCAATGTATCTTAAGAGGCTCATCGTAAGGTTCTCACGTTTAGGTATTTTTTAATGTCTCATGAAGATGCAAACGTCCTCTCCAATGGCCAACTTCAAAGGGAATGTGTATGTGAGCATCTGTGCATAACTGTGCCTGACCCCCTCCCAGCCATCAGAATTTACAAACTCAGCAAGTCCTCACATCTTTAAGGGGTGGGACTCTAAATTAAACGTCCCTTGTCTGTACTCCCAAAGCAATTTGGTTGCACTACACCTAGAGCGTAGATCACTGTATTGTATTCTCTGCTCCAACGTCTACATCTCCCCCTCAGGCTACGAGAGCCTTGATGGCCAAGTCTAGATATTATTCCTCTTGGTGTCACCACCTAGCACAAAGCCTGGCATACATACCATATTTATAGGATTGACCTGAATTACCAACCTTCTGGATCTGCAATGCTTCATTATATATTCTATACTTTTGTCATTCCCCAGCAGCCTTTCCCAGAGTCTCAAAATTCAAGCATGGAACACTATTATCTTTGTCCATTAAGAACTGACTATTTAGGAGATCAAAGAGGCACAATCTTCCAATTAAAAAATAAGTAAATCCTGGGGCTGTCAGATATAGCATGGTGACTACAGTTAATAATACCGTATTGTATATTTCAAAGTTGCTAAGAGAGTAGATCTTAAAAAGCTCACCTCACAAGAGAAAAAAATGTAACTATGTGTGGTGACGGGTGTTAAGTAGACATATTGTGGTGAACATTTCCTACTATATATGAATATTGGACCATATGTTGCACACCCAAAACTAATATGTTATATGTCAATTGTATCTCAATTTTAAAAGAAAAAAAATGTTAGAAACAACTACACAAACACACACACACACACACACAAAGATTAGCTATTTATTTTTTTTTAATTTTTTAAGATTTTATTTATTAGTTAGAGAGAGAGAGAGAGAGAGCGAGCACAGGCAGACAGAGCAGCAGGCAGAGGCAGAGGGAGAAGCAGGCTCCTGCCGAGCAAGGAGCCCGATGTGGGACTCGATCCCAGGACGCTGGGATCATGACCTGAGCCGAAGGCAGCCGCTTAACCAACTGAGCCACCCAGGCGTCCCAAGATTAGCTATTTAAATACATCTTCTTCCTCTGGAGAGCTAAAACCTACTCAAAGGAGAGGAGGTAGAAAATTTAAAAGAAATGCCTGGGACTAGCCTCAAAGTGCTCTTTGCCTTTTACTTATTGTCATAGCCTTGGGCACCCTACCCCACCCTCACATCCAAGGCTAAGAGACACTTGCGTAAGTCACAGAGACACAGGGAGCTCAGGGTGGGTACCTGAAGGGCTCGGGCTTAGTAACTGTTGTGAGGGTGACCTGGTTGTGGGAGGGGCAGGCTCTGTCTGCCTCCAGTAACAAAGTTGATGGTGATGACTAAGTTACAGTAGAAGTATCTCTCAATCTCTTGAGTTCCTCCTTTGTTCTGACACATCTCTTTTTCTTCAGAGGAAATAGGAGCAAGCTTAGGCAAGGGTCCCTGTGAGGAGGAAACCCTCTTTTACTGTTTAACTCATCCATTACCAGACTCTCGGAAGAAACTGGGGCCCACAATTACTGAAAACCACAGAAGTCCAAGAAACATTAAGAAATATATTAAAGTAACGTCCAGTCAGTTGTTAGGGGAGGTCAAGAAGTTGAGGGCAAGTTTCTAAACTCTAAGGCAGATTTCATGGAGGGTGAATCCTATGGTTTTAGTTTTGTTTTGTTTTTCTAAAAGACTTTATTTGTCAGAGAGAGAGAGAGCACAAGTCGGGGGGCAGAAGGCAGAGGAAGAAGCAGGCTCCCTGCTGAGCAAGGACACCTCCCCACCTATCCCCCATCCACCCACAACACCCCTCCGCCACAATGAGACTAGATTGATCCTAGGACCCTGGGATCATGATCCGAGCGGAAGGCAGACACTCAACTGACTAAGCCACCCAGGCATCCCTCCCATGTTCTTCCTTAAAAGAATAACCTTTGGAGATCTCTCCCTCAACAGCTCTTTGCCCTTACACCGGTTACTGACCCTAGCTAGTAAGACTCGGTTTTCTCATCATTTAAATGGACACAAAATGGAATACTATAACCAGCAAGGGTATAAACATTAGATAAAATCACTAACTCATCTATATATACACTAACTCCCTAGTCTTTGGCAGGCAAAACCCAGGTCCCATTGATATAACTATCCCCATAGCGCCCGTTTGCTGAGGCCAAGAGTCAGCTGCCAATACTCCTCAGGCACGGTGTTTTGTACCTGGCTGGTTCCTGAGGCACTTGAGTGCATGATCCCTGAGCTGGGGCAACCCCATTGTCTTTTATAGATGAGGAAACCAAGGCAAAATGTCATAGGGCTCACCACTCCCTGTATGCAAATTTGCAATTCCATGACAGGCAGAGCTCAAGTGCTTTCTTAAATGGTCACGGGGACTTTGGTGCAAGCCCTAGAACTAGGCTGCATGTACTTTTAAAATCACTTCCTCTATATACTATTTATCAAATGTTTTTATAACTCGAGTTCATCTAGTCCAAAGAATGCAGAATATTCTCTAGAGGATAAGGCTAGCTCATTCTATGCTAATTATAATAAAAGTTAAGATAATGATGTGGCTTAACTGTAGAAGTAATTGGAATTTATTAGGCACTTACTATGTCCCAAGCATCCTGCTAAACATTAAATGTGTCTTTATGTCGTATTTCACAAAATCAGCCCAACAGCCGGGATCCTCCTTTGTTCTAAGTCCTCAGATCAGCAAAAAGCTGCGAGAATAAATTGCTTCAATTTTTCTGTAGGAACTGTGTGCTCAAGTACTGTGCCCAAATCAAATCTTTTCTAAATTCTGAATGTGGAAAGTGTGGTTTTAAGAGACAGATATCTCTGGAAATAAAACACAAGAGGAGAAGGTTAATTCTTTAATTGTTTGAATCTGATAGTGACTGATAATTAATACATATCATATTGCTTAATCATGTTTAGAAGATGGATTGCTGGGTGGAGTGGGAGAGGTGCCTTCTGGTCTGTTCCAATGAAATGTTTTTGTGTTATCACCAAATAATAAGTTCTGTAAGGTGAGGGGGTTAGAAATGCCTACCTTCCTGTGGCCAGATGCCAGGTGGAGGAAACAAACAGATTTGGTTCCCATTGGTTACAGATGCCCTAAAAAAAAGTGTTTCCTATCATGCTGCCAAGGCAATGCCAGCTGGTTACAACATCAATTCAGGGGGGAGAAGAAAGAAGGCGACTCAGTAGTGTGTGGGGGAGAGTGAAGTAGAAAATAAGAAAAATACTCATTCCAACTTTGTTTATAAAGTATAAACTCCTCCAACTGAGTTAAGTGGCAGCCCTGATTCTTAAGTAAATGAAGGCCTCCTCAACCTGACAATTAAATGGAGCCTAGGGTGCTAGGACCTGATATTTTGCGAGTGGCTGGGAGTAACAGAATGCTGGAGCAGGACAGGTTCTAGAGTCATTCAGGCCAGAGAGCACAACTGGCAGCCCCCAGACACTGCCTTCTTTGATTTTCCTAGGATTAACTTCGATGGCTTTTTAACATTGTTTTAATTAGCTGCCAATATTTAAAAGAACTTCACAGAAAAATCCAGATCTCTGATATCCTTTAAAAAATGAGAAAATAGGCAAACACTGGACCCATGTTTTCACCTATCAACCTCAGACCCCCATGATTGGTTCCCACTATCACCATAGCCACCACAAATCCTTTTGTGGCATTTTGTTACTTGGCTGACTCCTATGAGCCCTTCAATGCATGTACCCTGAGCTGGGGCAACCCCATTATCTTATGGATGAGGACACCAAGGCAAAACCTCACATGGCTCACAAAGGCCAGAGTCCCAGGGTTATGATAGGTTAGCCTATTTGCAGATTGTCCTAGCTAACGTCTCTTGCCAGTTCCCCGAAGGAACCCAACAATCCAGACATGCTAGGTACACTCTCGTCATGCATGGTCAAGTCTCTGTTTCTGTCTGTTTCCAATGTCTTTCCCTGTATCAGATTCTTGCTCATCCTTTCAGACCAAGAGTATTTCCACCCTCACTCCCCAGGCAGAGAAGTGTCTGTACAGCACTTTGTACCCACTTCTGCAACAGACTGCAGAGTCCTCCAGGGGAAGGTCAATGTTAACGCCCTCTTTCTGATGTCACCAGTGTCTACCACAGTGCTATGACATACGAGGAGCTCTGAATAAATTTGGGTTCAAAGGGGATAATCAGTTTGTCCTCAGATACACAGATAATTAAATATCTAGTGGAAAAAAAAAAGGTTAACAGCATATTCAACCTGTAAGGCACACTCAGACTGATAAGGTATCAAGTAAGTGACCTTGAAAACTTTATCTCTGTGACAAATGCAATTTCTACCCACTCAAGCCTTACTCCAGACATTGAGACTCCTTGATCAGTGTGGCTTGTGAGGTATCAGGAAGGACCCCAAAGGTCCTAGATATCCTCTCCACCAGCCTGCAAAGGTGCTTAAAAGCCCACTGCATAAACTTACTTGCATTAAGGGGTGCCTGGGTGGCTCAGTGGGTTGGGGCCTCTGCCTTCAGCTCGGGTCGTGATCCTGGGGTCCTGGGATCGGGCCCCACATTGGGCTCTCTGCTTGGCAGGGAGCCTGCTTCCTCCTCTCTATCTGCCTGCCTCTCTGCCTACTTGTAATCTCTCTCTGTTGAGTAAATAAATAACATCTTAAAAAAAAAAACAACTTACTTGCATTAAGGCTTTTCCTGTTAAAATGCAACACCCCTTCCCCCTCCTCCCCAAGAGTCAGTACATTAGGCAATTCTCAGAGGTTAGCCCAGCTTCAGTTAACTTATCAACTATTTTTCTATCTGATGCATTTATCCTGGAATGTCTGGGTAAGCTGTGATAGAGTTAGAAAAAGGTAAAATTCTAGGAGAGGAGGCAGGCCTGAATATCTGAAGAGATGGGGAATAGACAGTATGCATAATGTTTAAGTAGGAGGCTTGTTGGAACCAAGACACCTATGTACAATTCCGCTACCTCCTGAGTGTCTTTTGCTTAGCCACCCACCTGTGCCTCCACATCTTCATTTATTTACTTATCTTTTAAGATTTTATTTATTTGACAGAAAGAGAGACACAGCGAGAGAGGGAACACAAGCAGGGGGAGTGGGAGAGGGAGCGATCCCAGGATGCTGGGATCACGACCTGAGCCCAAGGCAGACGCTTAACGACTGAGCCACCCAGGCGCCCCATCCACGTCTTCATTTAGATAGAAGATGGTGTTAATAAGAGGATCCGCCTCAATGGGGCACTGGAGAATTAAATGAATCAACACACAGCAGGCGTTCAAAACGGAGCCTAACACAAAGTGGTGTTAAGTGTTTGCTTCTTTTATTGTTAGGAGAGAATGGCAAGAACTTTAGCCCTGAAAGGGGCTGCTCTTGCTGTATTACCTACTTTCCCAATGGACCGGTGAAGGGTACGAGGTCTACAGAGGATGACAGCTCACGGAAGGCTGCAGGCTAGTGGACAGCAGAGCTAGGGCCTCCTATCCAGGGGTCCGCGCCCCCGCGCCCCCGCCCCCACCCCGGCCTTGGAACTTACTGATGAGAAAGAGTAAAGGGTGGTGGGAGACCCAGAGAAGCCGAAATCGAATCTAGCCCCTCTCCCTTCTCGGGATAACAGGACCCAGCCCTTTGGGACTTCTCCCCAGAGTCGATTCCACGTCCCTGCCCTCGGGTGGGCTCCAGGTTGGAGCCAACGCCACCCTCCGACACACACACCCACACCCCTGCGCCGGGCGCACCCTCTAAGTCTGGCACAACGCGGCAACTCGCTGCCCCGCTGGGAGGACGAGTCAACAGTGGGGTGGACGGGAAAAGTGACATAATCCGGCCTCGGCGGCCTCCGCGCCAGCCTCCCACGCAGCGCGGGATGAGCCCGGGCCCTCGCAGGGGTGCGGGCGGGGGCCGGGGCCGGGGCCGGGCGGCGGCGGTCTCCCGCGCGCGCTCCTCGCCGCCCGCCCGCAGCGCCTGAGGCCCCGCGGCCCGAGGTCCGGGCGCCGGTACTCGGCGGCAGCTGCGCGGTCTCAGGGCCCGCTCCCGGGGCCGCCGCCGCCCCCCGGAGCTGGATGACGGAGTGTTGAAAGACTTTCACCAAATATGGGCCGGGGCTGGAAACGTCCTGCGGCGCGCGCCGCCGGAAACCTCGAGTCCTGCCCACCGCCGCGACTTCGGGCGCGCGGGCCCGGCGGCCGGCAGGGGGCGGCGGACAGAAGCGGCCCCGGCGCGCGGACTGCCTCAGCCCCGGGTCTCCCCGCCGCGCGGACCCCGCGCGCCGTCCCCGCAGGGGTCCCCAGGGCAGCGGGGCACCACCCCGCCCCAGCCCGATTCCCTCTGGCTCTCCCTACCATCACTCCCCAGGGTGGGGGTAGGGGGCCGGAGCCGGGTGGAGAGAAAGGATGCGGGGGGTGCCACCTTAAAGCTGACCTTTCGCCGTCCCCGTAAAATGTTCTGTTCATTAAATGGCTGCAAAATGTGTAGTTGTGACACGGGGTGTGCAGGCGAGGGCCTGGCTATGAGGGCACACGCACGCGCAGACACACTGCTATTAGAGGCACTCCGACCGTCCAAGACGGTGTTTCTCAGGGTGTGATTCCCCGGACCAGCAGCAGCAGCATCACCTCGGGACGTGTTAGAAACGTAGCCAATAAGGAACACTGGAGTTAGAGCCCAGCAATCAGTCTCTTAATCAGCCCTCCAGGTGATTCTGAGGCTCGCCAAAGTTTGAGAACCACTGGTCTAGGGCTGGGAAGCGGAGTCGACAGTTTTAGGGTGATTATTATTCTCAGTTGCCGCCAGACTGTGAACCTTTCTTTTGGTGACCTAAAATTCCCTGGCAGCAGCGGATGAGAGATGTCCCCATCACTCAGCTCAAAGCTAGGAGCTGCGGAAGACAAGCAGCTCCTTCTCTGTGCCTTGCAGTCCAAGGAAAAAAGGCGGGCCCGTTATTCCCTCACAGGGCGCCGGTGCAGAGAGGAGGGAGAAAAAAGAGCAAAAGAGCCATGCACAATTAGCATCCGAAGACACTTACCCATAAACATTTGCACATTTCCCCTCTAATCTGTCAACGTGAACTGATCTGCTGCTCTCAGTGGAGGAGGCGAAAAGGCAACGGGACATCTGGGGTTTCTGGGCCATCCTTAAGCAGGACGTGAGGAGCTGCAGTTCCTCTCCTCTGATGCTGTCGTTTACTAGCAGGCACACCAGGACATAGTATACGGAAAGGCTGTGCACATAGGTTGCTGCAGTCTCTCCCTCTCCCCCACCTCCTGGCCCTGTTTGCTCCAGCTCCCCACCTCCTCCCACAACACACTCCTGGCTTTAAACGGGCAGCTGAGGGTAAGGTTCTCTAAGTTTCTCCTCTAGGGCAAACTCATCCTCTGAGATTCCCCAACTGAAGCCCAGAAACAAACCCACACACCCTTGTTAGAAAACTTTAATCTGATTTTTTAAAGGAATCTCTGGAATGGCCTGTGTTTCAAAGCTGTGCGGCAGGCTGAATCTCTTTGCATATCTCCTGTCCCCCTCAATAAAAGAGCAAGGTATAACAGCGGCCAGTTGGATCATCCACTATAATTTTATTTTAAATCATGATAGACAAATTGCGTGAAAAACAAGGAACTCCAAAGAATTTCCTGCTCTGGGAACAGAAGTTAAGTCTATATTTAACATTTGAAGCTGTCAAGAATGCTTTGTGGTTGGATAACAGAGGCAGAAAAATGTTAAAAACGCAGGCTACTGCTATACCCAAATATGGAAATATTGTTACGTCTGGTGTCTGATTCACCATCTGGAAATACTTACAACCATGAAGTCAAATAGAAAAGACTCCACAACAGAAGCCAGGAACACTCCTCTCCATTCTCTCCCCACGACCTCCTCCACCCTGTGCTGCACCTACTCACCCCCATTCCCAATCACTTCATTAAGAGGGAAACAATAATGAAGTTTTAATGCAGGAAAAAAAGTTTTCCAAATCATAATGGATGGACTGTCTTGAGTACAAAGTAGGGCCCAGATTTTCCTCACTTTATTTGCATAGCACCTGACTATCCATAGTCTTAAAAAGTAAGTGGGGGCACCCCAAACCCCCTCCAACAAAGCCTTAGAGATCCTACCCCCAACTAGCAAAAAGCCTCTTAGACTTATGAAAGGGCACTTTTGAATGAATGCAACTTAACTCTTTCCTGCCAGTTTTCTTTATTGGAGGATGTTTTCACTGTAATAGCTTCTCATTGTGATGATCAGTCATTCACAGAAAAGTTGGTACTGAAGGACTTCTTAAGTAAGACTGCTAAATTGTGAGGACTGAACAGCTCTACACTTTAAAAAGGACTAAGAGTTCTAGAGCACATATAAAAGAAAGGTTACATAATTACTTGTGTACATTTTTATTAAAATTGCACAAGGAGACAGTTTTTTAAATTTCGAGGGAAAATTTATCAATCACACTAATGATATTGATGATGTTAAAGCAAACTGCTTTTGGGGGGCTTCTACTGAGTGTGCTGAAGACAGAACTGGAGCTTTTTATTCTGTTAATTATATTCTAATCTATTTCTTTGTACTTAACTAGAGAATCATTGCAATCCATTCGAAATGGGAGGCTTCTAAGTGGTCCCAAGGAAACACGTTAAAAACCCCACACCACTTTTAGCTTTAGATCCACTGGGCACAACGGTGCTGGGATCTGGTTCGACACTGCTGTATACACAGGTGATGATCTCTGGACAAATCACTGCAAGGTGGTCCCCATGGCTTTTGGCTGACTGCTTAGTTAGCACTGCCTCCTGCCCACGGAGGGAGGCTGGAAGGGCTTACCCAGTCTCCCACATCCGTGAGGAAGTAGAAGTCAGTCTCCCAGAGAACTCCCTGTGTTCGTTTCCTCTCGGACTTCCAACCCAGGCAGTGGGCTGGAACTGAAGTGGGAACCTCCAAAAACAAACAAGTACGACATACCAAAAAAGGGAGGGGGGCGGAAGGGGGAAGACCTCTGCCTGGGAATCTGCCAGACAGTGGGGGGGGGGGGGGAGTTGATTTTTTTTCCCCTCTTCTCATTCATAAATGCCAGTGCGGGTATTAATTTGCAATACACTTAACTTGTCTAATAAGCCAAAGCTTTGGGATTTGATTCGAGCATGCCTCTATGAAACCCACAAATAGACGCACTCCCCCACCCCATTTACCTCTCAATAGATAACTTGACTCTCACCTTCTCTGTAAACAAGCAAACAGCTCGCTGCCTTCCCGGGTGAGGGCTTCCAAGGCTGCCCGGTCAACTCGGCATCACCAGACAAAACCACTTTTGTTCCTCCCTCCCAGGTCAGGCAAAGTTCTGAGCTCGCCCCCCTCACCCCTTCCACCACCATCATCAGCACCAAAACGCCAGAAAGAGCCCTCCCCAATAGAAGTAGTTATTTAAAGTGGAAAAAACGGAAGATTGTTTTTTTGACGGGTCCAGGACCAAAAAAAAAAAAAAAAAAAAAAGGTGCAGCGGAGCCAGGGGAGGTGCTTGGCAGCAGCCCGCGCCAACCAGCATTCCTGAGATGTTTGAGAATTCTGGAACTCGCAGACAGAGCCGACGTCACTGCAACACGCGGCGCCGCAGCCGGCCCGTATAAAAGGCGGGCTCTGGGCGCTCGGGCAGACCGCGAGCGAGAGCGCCCCCGAGCAGCACCCGCGCCCTTCGCGCCTCCTCGGGAAGGACCTCACGAGAAGGACGCCTGCCTGTAGCCCGCTCGCCGCCCCGGCCCTCGCCCTCCTGCCGCCCGGCCCGGAGACCGTCCCGCCTCCCGGATCCACCGACCCGACCCCGGCCGCTGCGCACCAGTGTGTTGGCGTCTTTGCTTCCGTGCTCGCCCGGACTCCTGCGCGCCACAATGAGCTCCCGCACGGCCAGGACGCTCGCCTTCGCCGTCATCCTTCTCCACTTGGCCAGGCTGGTGAGTTCTTTTGCCTCCGCTTCCCCGTGCGTCCTCCCAGGCCCTTCCCCTTTCTCCAGATTGCCCCGGGCCGGGAAAACTAAACTAAAAAGTCCGAGGGGGGGGGGTGTTTCGGGTTAGCTCTTTTTTTAGGCCCCCCTGCAGACGCGTCGGGGGCCTACTGGCAGACGCAGCCGGCCGGAGTGGCCGGGCTGGGCAGGATCAGAGACCCCGTGCAGGAACTCCTCCGCCCCCTTTCCTTCCCTGGGCTCCTCCGCGCGGTTCGCCGAGTCTCACGCGTGCCTTCTCCCCCACTCCAGGCGCTCTCCACCTGCCCCGCCGCCTGCCACTGCCCGCAGGAGGCGCCCAAGTGCGCCCCAGGAGTCGGGCTGGTCCGGGACGGCTGCGGCTGCTGTAAAGTCTGCGCCAAGCAGCTCAACGAGGACTGCAGCAAAATGCAGCCCTGCGACCACACCAAGGGACTGGAATGCAATTTCGGTGCCAGTTCCACCGCTCTGAAGGGGATCTGCAGAGGTAAGATGCTTGTGGTTTGGCCCCTTTAAAAAAATAATAGCCCTCGTAGTCCAGAAGTTTAGTAATTTTGAGACCATGTATGGTGATGCTTTGTTGTTGGTAGCTTGGCAGAAAGGCACATGATTTCAGCAGTCTGGAATGCAATTCAGTGTGTCTGGGCCCAACGAAAAGCGCATACGGAAAAGTGATTCCTGACTAACTTATTGTTCTGGTCTGGAGTCCCCGAGGAATTGTAGGGAACTTTACCATAACTTGAATTTAACAGCAGAAAATATGTATGAGTTTCAGGCCACGGTTGAGAAACTTAACTTTCTCTTTTCCCTTTCTCTTTTTGGTGCTCTTTGCAGCTCAGTCAGAGGGCCGACCCTGTGAATACAACTCCAGAATCTACCAGAATGGGGAAAGTTTCCAGCCCAACTGTAAACATCAGTGCACATGTATCGACGGCGCTGTGGGCTGCATTCCTCTGTGTCCCCAAGAACTCTCTCTCCCCAACTTGGGCTGTCCCAACCCCCGGCTGGTCAAAGTTACCGGGCAGTGCTGTGAGGAGTGGGTCTGTGATGAGGACGGTGCCAAGGACCCCATGGACGACAGGGATGGCCTTCTGGGCAAGGGGCTGGCCTTCGATGCCTCGGAGGTGGAGTTAACCAGGAACAATGAATTAATCGCCGTGGGAAAAGGTGGCTCCCTGAAGAGGCTCCCAGGTAAGCTGAGACTGAGCCCGAAAGATGTCACATTCCTAGTTTGAAGCTTCATAGAAATGGGTCCTTGAACGTGTTGGGGTCAGTATGCCTCTGAGAAATGTCCTCTTCTCTGCCTCTAGTTTTTGGAACGGAACCTCGAATCCTATACAACCCTTCTTTACACGGCCAGAAATGCATTGTCCAGACCACTTCGTGGTCCCAGTGCTCGAAGACCTGCGGCACGGGCATCTCCACACGAGTCACCAATGACAACCTTGAGTGCCGCCTGGTGAAGGAGACCCGGATTTGCGAAGTGCGGCCTTGTGGCCAGCCGATGTACAGCAGCCTGAAAGTAAGCTCTCGTGGGGGTGCTGGCAGACCGCTCGGGGAGCAGCCGGGCGAGCCAGGGGTGGGCCTGTCTTCCAAGAAAGAACGAGAAACCCCCATTCCTAACTTTCCTTCTTGCCCCTCTCTTCCAGAAGGGCAAGAAATGCAGCAAGACCAAGAAATCCCCTGAACCTGTCACGTTTACTTACGCGGGCTGTTCGAGCGTGAAGAAGTACCGGCCCAAGTACTGCGGCTCGTGCGTGGACGGCCGGTGCTGCACGCCCCAGCAGACCCGCACTGTGAAGATGCGTTTCCGCTGCGAGGACGGGGAGACGTTTTCCAAGAACGTCATGATGATCCAGTCCTGCAAGTGCAACTACAACTGCCCGCATGCCAACGAGGCGGCCTTTCCCTTCTACAGGCTGTTCAACGACATTCACAAATTTAGGGACTAATTGCTACCCGGGTTTCCAGCACCAGGGTGACCCGAACGGGGAGGGGGGAGAAGCGTGCCAGAATCACGGAGCTATGGGTGGGGGCGGTGGGGCTGAGGGACTCATTGTAGAAGGGATGCGTTGCTCACTCGTGAGTAATATTAAGGTATTTTGGAAACTGGTGCTGGTGCAGGTGGACAACGATGCAGCCACAATTGGAGAATACTTCGCTTCATAATACTGGAGCACACGTTACTGCTTCATTTTGGAGCTTGTGCTGTTGATGACGTTCTGTTTTCTGTTTGTAAATTATTTGGTAAGCGTATTTTTCTCTAGGCTTTTTTTTTCTTTCGGTTCTACAATTGTTTAAAAAAAATAGTTGATCAGTTAAAGCCTTCATCTTTTGACAGAAGTAAATGGGAGGGGGTTCCATCCCTTCCTTAAGGTGACACTCCGTGAGTGTCCATGAGAGGCAGCTAACTGCACTCTAAAGGCAAACAGAAATCAGGTGTTTTAAGACTGAATGTTTTTATTTATCAAAAATGTAGCTTTTGGGGAGGGAAGGGAAATGTAATACTGGAATAATTTGTAAATGATTTTAATTTTATATTCAGTGAAAAGAATTTATTTATGGAATTAATCATTTAATAAAGAAATATTTACCTAATACCTGCTGTGTGTGGCATTGGGTATTTTTAGAGACTGCCCGGAGTCTTTGGGAACAGCCTGGCTTATTATGCATTCTTTCACTCATTCAAACAGAACTACTTGAGTGCCTACTTTGTGCCAGGAACTGTTCTAGGAGCTTAGGATAAGAGCAGGGAACTAGCCTACAAAAATAAGACAATGATTGCTTTTATCCTCAGTTGAGAAAAATCTTTGCATTTAAAGTACTCTGTTTTTAAAACATGTAGTGAACACTAGACACCGTAGAGAGCACGAGGAATTGGAAGCTAAATTTGTGATTTAAATAACAATGCTTTATTTTCATAAGAATTCAAAGCCAAAGGGTCTCCATCACCCTATCACTGTGTGGTGGGCATAGTAGAGTCATTTATCATTTTAATCACTAGGTTATTGGGCTTGTCACCTCGGTCGAGGAGGAGAGAAACATTAATGAAAACAGCCCATAACCCAGGCTGCCCATATCTAAATCCACGGGCAAGATTAAGTACGGTTGGATAATGTGTTACAAAAGGTCACTTGTTTATAACTTTATATCTCCCCAAAATTACTCCGAAAGCGTAGGTGAACTACTTAGAAATCCACCCTTAGTTGGGTGAAAAAAAAAATCTTGGGAGTCTATAGGAATCAGTTTGTTTTCACTGAATGAGCTTGAAGCAATGACTTGTGTTAATCCTAATAAGCCAGTGATTAGGTAAACATGCTGTTAAATGCAAAGGAATGCAAGGAATTTCAAGTACTTTTCCAATAGCGTGAGGACCTAGCCACCCCACCCCCCTTTCCTTTTTATAATATGTTATATTGATGGAGGAGGGAGCAGTTAGATGGAGTTCGCTATCCAGAAAGAAGGTCAAAGGCTAGATGCAGAGCATTCCTAAAAGAAAAGACCTCAAACTCAGGTCTAGGAGAGGTTGAGAAGGCTGCATCAGTGTTTGTGAAAATGTTGGTAGCCTGTTTTAGAAGAATCTACCTTTTTAGAAAGCACTGACAATAAACCTTTTATAGAGGAGATTTCCTTTCATCAACCCTCTTGGCTCTTGTTCAAATCCATAGTGAAATATTTCAGTCTGTACTTGGTTAAGAGAGTACTTGAATCTTTAGGCATCGAGAAAGTGTTTTAAAAGAGGAGGAGGGGGACGCTCATGGCGATTTTTCAAAAACAGTTTAATATTATGCTTTACTGAAGACCTAGGGCAAAGCACTGCCTAAGCATCTATGTTAAAGCCTTCCTGAAATGCAGAAAGGGTAATGGAAATATGAAGGTAAAACCTATGGGTAAAGGCTCTTCTGATTTGGGCAATGTTTTGCCTGAACTATTACAACTTGTGGCTCCTAAGCTGTCAGTTTTTCTTGCTGGAGGCATTCAAATCTGAAGGTATTTGGGAACGGAAGCACTACCTGGTGCGGTCTTGGACGAAGTTAAACTCGTCAGTACGATGTTAACATGTGAAACAATGAAAGTGTGGGGTTTTGGGGGTGCAGTCCCGTTGAACAGATATCTAAATTCACAGGAAAGACTTTCACATTCTCAGGCAGCAATCCTGGGGTCTTTCCCTCAGGACACTGAAGCATTAAGATGCTTTAAGTGTGTAGGGAGGTAATACATATGGAAGCTCAAATGTGAAACAAAACCAGACATGGGAAAATACTGGATCTCTGGGTCATTGATCGAACTGTAGTGTATACAGTAAGAGATATGCATAAATGCCGATTCCATTTAAATAAGAGTGCTCAATTAATAAAAATGAACAGATGCAAATTATGTCCATTTCCTTTGGCTATAGAAAGTGAAGAAATTCAGAGCAGTTGAGAATAAAATTATACAAATTAGAACATGTAACTTTTGTCTAGCTGTGGCACGGAGCTCTGCCTACTTCAAGTACTGTGAAAACAAAATCAAACACCATGCACCTGCATATAAGAAACAGAAGTTACCTATATAAGCACTCATCATAATATAGAAGTACCCCTCCACGCACAGCAAGGATTTGTGTTATTCTCGCTTTCCAAACCCAAAGACCCCGGTGGTCTTGAGCTGTTTTCTGTTTTAGCTTTGGGTGACCTCAGAATCTTAGGAATTTAATGAATTTTAAGAAATATTCTATGGGACATTTAGCAGCATAGTAAGTGTTCTCACTGTGATGATTCTCACTTAAACGCATGTGTTACCCACTTTGCAAAGAGAAGCAACTGAGTCAAAATTAGCAAAGTATATATTGTAGCACAGAGGCTAGACTTGCTTTGCTCAAGGCTTCTCCTGCCCTCTGGATACTATTTGTAAGTCAGATGAGCAACAGCAAGGGTCCAGTAGGACCACAGTTCAGAACTAAGCCCTGTCCAGGGCAGGTGGTAAGTGATGCAGGGGAAAGAACCCCAGACTGGAATTTGGAGGCATGTCTTTCAGCACCAGCTCTGCCATTAGTTACCTGGGTGACTCTGGGCAAGTCTCTGGATGGTTCTCTCCTGTTTTAAAATGGCACAATAGCTTCCAGCTATATTTGTCACCACAAATATTCTTTTTCATATGCTCTCTTTGGTGCATTGACTTCCAGACCTGAAAAACTTTGTCTCTCAAGCAACTGAAAACATGAGGTGAGCACCACTTAGGGCTTTGGGTGGGCAAATGCACTCAGCCCTATGAAGCCTCTGAAAATGTAATATTGTTAGGCCCTCTTTCCTCTCTGAAGTACTCTTGGTTACAGGATGTGGCAATCCCCAGATCTCAGTCTTTCATGCTTTCCATGCTTTCATCTCCCTGTATAATCCCAATATCTGGGCCTCATTAAGTCCCTGCCCTAAAGAACTCATTCTTCAAAACAAAGCACATTGTGAAGCATGACAATGATGTATGTGTCCTATGGATAGAACAGGCTTATTTGTGACTTACTTTATTGGTGGTGGGCAATACTCATCCACATAATATTATAAAGTGCAATTTAATTAAACAATTACTTGGATGCATTGGTTAGTGCTTTACAATTCTCATATATTCTGCTCACATATTCTGAATCCACCCTTTTCACATGTCCAGTGCAACCATCCAAATCTAAGCCATCATCGTCTTTTGCCCGAATTACTGAAATGGCCTCACTTGTGACAAACTGTCTTCTCCAAAGGTGGCTGCAGTAGTGTCTTCCACCCCGCACAACATCTTTGTCCCTTCTGCAATGTGACCCTGTTGCATAGATGGGATTTATTTTTCCACCCTCTTGGGCCCGGGTGGGCTCTTTGACTGCTTTAACCAATGAATACCCAGGAGGCAATGCACTGTGGTGCCAGTTCCAACTGTGGCAATGGCTAAAGCTCCTACTTTGTTTCTCTTAGAAATGAGCTTCCATATAAGAAGTAGAATTACCCGAGACCAGCAGGCTGTGAGAAGCCCATGCCACACTGGTGGGCCCTAGAGAATATGATGCCATGTGGAGATAAGAGAAAGGCTAGGGAGTACCTTCATGGGAACCACATGTGTGGGAGGGAACCATCTTAGAAGTAGATTGTCCAAGCTGATGTCTTGTGAATTAGAGATGAAATACCACTTGAGTCCTTCCCAGATTTCCTGACCCACAAAATTCTGAGCAAAGTAATGTGGTTATTTTCAGGCGCCAAGTTTTGGGTGTTGTTTGTTACACAGCAATACATAAATCCAATCATCATTGGTTTCCTGCATCATTGGTTTTCCTTATGGGAACCAGAGTGATTCTTTAAAAATGTGAAGCAATCAATCAATCAATCAATCAATCAATACATAAATGTGAAGCAGAGCATGTGAACTCTTGGCTCAAAGCCTCCATGGCTGCTCCTTACTCTTAGAATAACATTCATCTCCTTAATTGGCATACAAGTCCTGGACCCTGCCTATTTCTTCCCACTCATCCTCACCATAATCCCACCTGCCTTTTCCTCTTTGAAGTAAGTCACATTAAGTTCTTCCTTAGGGCCTTTGCACTAGCTGTTCCTCTGCCTCATATGCCTCTCTTGCCTCAGTGCCCCTTAATCTATGCTTCTTCTTGTCATGCAGGTCTCGGCATAAATGTTAACCTTCCCTGACCTTCCCTTGCCACCTGGTCTAAAGCAGTTCATTATATCAAGCAATTTTGTTTTCATCTCTATCTGATATTTTTTTGTTTATTTATTATGCCTCCCACTTCTAGAATAGCCTCTACAAGAGGAAAGATTTTTATCTTTTTCACCACTATCAAAGAACCACTTGATACTGTGCCTGCCATACAGTAGGTGCTCATTAATTTAGATTAATGTTGTCTTAAACTGAGGCTGAGTTAGAAGGCACCCCTTCCCTGGCACAATGGGTTCCTCTTACTTCACCTTGGGTTTTCCCCTAGGCGGTTAGTCATTCATCTGTCCTTCCATTCATACATCCAGTCAATAGACACTTGTCTGGCACAACTATCTTCTAGGCACAGTGCTATGCAGTAGCTGACTAAGAAGCAGGGTTCCTTCACATTGGGGTAGAAGAGATATGCACATAGCAAAAAGGAGTTCAGGTTAGGTTCAGCTGCAGGTAACAGAGAACTAAATAAAAATGACTTGAGTAACACTGATGTTTATTTCCCTCTCATGTGAAAATCCAGGTAGGCAGTACAGGGCTGATGTGATGCCCCAAGGTTTCAGGGACTCAAGCTTCTGCTATCTTGTTCACCATGTGTGGCCTCCATTCCTTAAATCACCTCACCTACCTGCAAGAAAGGCTGGGAAATGTAGTTTATATGCTGGGCTGCCATGTCACCAGCTAAAAATCAGAGAGCCTGTTACTATAGTGGAGAGAACTAGTAGTCTATACCACATAGCCCAAAATATGTTGTAATAAGTATAACAGGGCACAGAGGATGGTTGATGAGAAAGGCACCAACTCTGTGAAGCTGGGATGAAAGAGGGCTTCTAGGAGGAGTTGTCACCTCGGCACTGTTTTCAAAGATAAATAGGTTGGAAACTACTCAAAGGCCTTGATGCTTGAGTAGGAAATTTCTTAAATAAACCATGATAGCTTCCTCATCCCAGCCACTAAGAGAAGTCAAAGATACCTCCACTACCTGGTTTGGAGTCCTATAGACCATTAGTATTTGAAGCTGCTTGTATTTTTCCTTTGGTTTCAGAAGTATCATGAAGACGGTACCCATATTAGGGTTCTCTAGAGAAACAGAACCAATAGCATATATGTATATGTGTACACATGCACACACACATGTGCACGCGCACACACACACACACACACACACACACAAGAGAAAGAGAAAGATTTTAAGAAACTGGCTCATAGGATTATGGGGTCGGGCAAGCCCAAAATCCTTCGGGGAAGCCAGCAGGTAAATTCAGGTAAAAGTTAAATCCATAGGTCAGGCTAGGCAGGCTGGAAACAAGGCAGGGTTTCTATTGTGCAGTCTTGAGGCCAGATTCCTTCTTCTTTGGGAAACCTCAGTCTTTTCTCTTAAGGCCTTCAACTTATTAGATGAGGCCCACCTACATAACAGAGAGTAATCTGTTTTACTTAAAGTCAATCACATCTTTAAAATACCATCACAGCAACAGACAGACTTGTGTTTGACCAAACAAATGTCCATCATAACCTAGTCAAGAGGACACATAAAATTAGCCATAATAGTACCTATGCAGTAGAACCAGAAGGGGGCAAGAAACTCATGTCTACTCTCTAAAATGCAATGAATTTGAGCACAGTCAGCAAAATCAAAAGCTTTGCTAGTTATATTCAATATACCCCTAGGTCTGTCATTGTCCTTGTGCATGTGTGCCAATGTTTATTTTTGCATTGACCAGATTCGTGGGCATCTCAAAATGCTCCTGGCACACTGACTCCAAGCTCCTTAGAGAACTGGCAGGATCTCCTTTAGCTGAGATGGCTGCAGGGTGGGGGAGGGGAGAGAGAACCTTATAAGAGCTCTAGAGAATGGCTTTCTCTAAATCTACATGGACACAGGACAGAATCTATCACTTGCACACACCCCGAGACAGACAAATAGTACTTGTTCCTCTTGTCCTTCACGCAGACCCTCACAACAGCAACAATACCACTATACTGTGACTGGTCATTTCATTGTTCCAATGAGATTTTAAACTCCTTGAAGAGTTTTGTCGATAAGTGAGTACCCACTAAGAATACACTAAAAGGGGTATGAGAATTATCTTCCAACATCTCCAGATCTTCACAGAGAAGAGAAAGCAAGTTTGTTCTACATCGTACCAGGGTGGCGTTCCCAGGTTGGTGGCTTGTGCAGGATTGGGCTAATAGACATGTTTTGTTCAACTGGCACAGGGTTTATAAAATCTGAAATCTGCTGCCAAGATCTGAAGCCTGAGCAGTTTTTGGAAAAGTCCAAATTTCTGGCTTCATTTGAACATTTCATGGATCTGGCAGCAGTGGACTACGGTTTCTATGTACTGGCAACTGAGTTCTAGCTTCCTCAGAGCGTGTGCTCTGCCATTCACCGACACAGACTGAGGGAGAAGAGACGTGTGTGTGTGTGTGTGTGTGTGTGCGTGCGTGCGTATGTTTAGAGATGATCTCTAAAAATTCAGGTCCTTTCTTAAAATGGCACAACCTAGAGCACCACTTTTACTATGAGTGTGCTTAGAAAAAATAATTTTTGGCATGGAAACATTGTGTCATAAGCCCAGGAAAGAATAGAGACTGCTTCATTCGTTTCAAATGGCCGTGGGACTGTAAACACAGCCTCGCTTTCCAGCTTCCTTATACAATAACAGTCTGTGTATTTTTGAGTAGAGGTATACCTATTCCATTTATAATACCATGTCACATTTTCCAACAGACACTGTATAAGTTGATCAAAGATAAACACTGCATCCTGAACCCCCGCTGAATCTAACCATCTATTTTTGTGGTAATCGGAGAGCCTTCTGAGGGGAATCACAACAGATAGCCGTGAGTTTGCTCTAGAATTTTTTTATTTTTTATTTTTTTATATAGAATTTTGTTTTTTAGACAACATGAAGTCCTTCCTTCAAGGGCTGTCCCACAAATCTCCTTTTTCAGAGACATTCAATAAACTCCAGAGAGTCTGAGAACTTGTCAAAGTAGTTATAGTTAGACAGTCAGTGGAAGGTAGACCTCAGAGGATTTATTCTCCCAGCTTATCCCTGACTGAGGCATTTGGACACAGGGAAACACTTGGGCTACGCGGAGGTTTGGCTGGTTCTTGGTGTCAACGTGGCTCCTGGGAAGACTTCTGCCAATGGATTTTTCTATAGGCGAGTCAGCATCGTCAGCATCCCATAGCAAGGAGGACGCCCTTTTCCAGAAAACAGAAGAATGATTCAACGTGGTAAAAATTTGGATCTTCCATGAAGGAGATTTGCTAGCTTGAAAAAAAAAAAAAAAGTTGCTCATTCATGGAGGGAGTTTAAATTCTGGGCTCATGAGCAAAACTTTCAGAAAGGTTCTTCCTATATCCAAATCAGTTTGTTCTTAGAAAGGAGCCCACGTGGGACGCCTGGGTGGCTCAGTTGGTTAAGCTGCTGCCTTCGGCTCAGGTCATGATCTCAGCGTCCTGGGATCGATTCCCACATCCCCACATCGGGCTCCTTGCGCGGCAGGGAGCCTGCTTCTCCCTCGGCCTCCGCCTGCCGCTCTGTCCGCCTCTGTTCCCGCTCTCTCTCTCTCTCTCTCTCTGACAAATAAATAAATAAATAAATCTTTAAAAAAAAAAAGAAAGGAGCCCACACCTTTTAATTGACTTCTTGCATTCAGAATGATACTTAGCTATTTACGGTGTTCTCTCTAATGTCTGGTTTTTTTTCTTAACAAAAGGAAGGCATACTTATATGAGAACAATACAAGAAATACAGAACATCAAAAAATGAAGGTCCCTAGTAAACATTCTCCTTTAGTAAATGCACGTGCCTGCACTCACACACACACACGGCTACTTTTAAGTACATAGTGTGTATTACTCACAGATTTTGGGGATACCTAACTTGCATTTCTTAAAAATATATTAGACCATCCATAGAGCTTTACATTTACTGTATCTTGGAAGTCAGTTAAGGTTGATCTATGCAGTTCTCCCTTAGTCACTGTAATCATTTCATAGACTTTCCTTATATTATTGATGTGCCATAATTTATTTAAATACATGGTGTGACAGACACTTCTGGATGCCCATCCAACAGCCATTCTCCCATTTCCTTGACTCCTTGCTACCAGAGCCCCAATTTTGTTCAGGCGTTCTCCCTCCCATTCGACAAAGGAAATCCTGTCTCCATTCTAACGTCAGGGTTTGCATCAGGCCTGGCTTCAGCCCGCTTGAGACTCCTTCCCTTATCAGTGAGAGGTCCTAATCAGTGATTCTCAAGGAGAAATCTTGCCAGGGGAGGGAAGGGTTCTGAGAAAGGGGTCCTTGATAATAACAAGAGACTGGAAGAGGAAATGCCTTTCCTCTTTGCTGGACATCACTCCTCTTGAGCCCAGGACAGAGGTGTCATTGACATTGACAATGGCGAAGCAGAAAAGTGAAAAACCCCTGGGTCTCTGAGGAGATCACTAAGCTGCTCAATAACCCAACCCTGGCCTCACCTGACAGCCAGACCTCCTGTTTGGTGTGATGATAAATCTCCTATTGTTCAAGCTATTTTTGTTAGGCCAAATGTCACTTATAGCTCAAATCATCCCAACTGATGATTCTACACTTGGCCCTTTTTGATGTGTATGGGCTTTATAAATAGCATAGCAATAACCTTTTCCAAAGGAGAAGAAAGTACTTTAGATATGAGTGAATAAACCAACAAACAGATATTTGGCAGGAATGAAACTTTCAGTTATTTACTTAACACTACTAAGTATATAGCACTTGATAGGCCATGGGCCAGCCAGACATGGAGTGACAAATAAGGAAATAAAGAGACACGGTCTCTGGCCTTAAGGATATCACATCTAGCAGAGATATCAATATACACAAATAATTCTGGTACACTGTAACCATGCCAGAAAACCTAGGAATATGAGAATATAGAGGGTAGTCAGAGAAAGCTTCACAGAGGACGAAATATCCGAACCAGAGTTCTGAAGGATGAATAGGAGTTTGCTATTTGGATTTACATCCCAAATTGAAAAACACCAAAGTATTCCAAACCTAGAAATACTATCAATATCAGCAAACTTAGAGCCTCCGACAAGACCTGAATTGTAAAAGCCATTCTACATATTCACTTTTGCACTTATGGCTGGTAAGAGGAAAGCAGCCCTCAGCAGGGGCCTGCAGGAGACACGCCCTGGTGATGGGGCTTGTTCCTTCCATGGGAGTTACCTCTGGAAATCCCCCACTGCCACAGTGATCAGAGCCACTGGCCTGCAGAAGGTGAATTAGCACTGACATCACCAGATATGAGCTGGAAATGGGGGAATGCAGCCACCTCACCATACCAGCAGGAGATAAAAGCTGTCTGCTTCTCCCACATGACAGGATCAGCTCAGGCTGACAGGACCCAGCCAAGGCCTGACCTACTGGTGGGTCACCCAAGGCAGCCCCAGGGACGACTTGGACCCAGTGGCAAAGGCAAAAAGCCCAGAGAGAGAGAAGTGGCCTGGGAAACTTGGTTATTGCCACCTGATGCTCCTGTGTTTGTGCCACAGGTCAGATTCTTGTAGGAGGCCAGCCCTTAATGGTTTCCGGTTCCTCCCGGGGTAATGCTCATACTCCCCGCTAGCTGTGCACAGCTTTCTTGTCCAGAAGTTGAAAGCTGGAAGGCAGTAATGTGACATGGAAATAAAAGGCCACAGGGACAGCTCCATGCTGGCTCCATAACCCCATCTATTCCTCCAGACCCGAACAAACTATGAGGATTGTACTCACAATCAAAGTGAAGGTCAAGAAAAGGCATTAACTAAATAGCCAAGAGTCTTTACGTTCGGTATGGGCGAGTATTAATAAGTAATTCACATTCTTTATGTGCTACATCAATATGTAATGAGTTAGAGGATTTGGATGATTTCATTATAACCATGCATTTGACTTACACCATTCTGGGTATCTGCATATGCTCCTAAGGATGTCTTTAACCACCACGGTCACCCTCACATGGTCACCTGCCTAGACGCTGTACATTCTCTTTATGCTCCCAGACGCTAGAGACCAGATCTCTTGGCATGCTGTGGGAACCTAGCCATTGAAATAAATGGAACATGGCAATCCTTCAGCACAGGCAACAGGAGCCACTGCTTTTTTGGGTGAGGAATGGTGAAGCCAAAAAAAGAAAGGGAAGAAATCCCCCGTAACATTAGACAGACTCTAAGAAGTTGTTCTGAACTGGGGACCAAAAGTCAAGATTAGGGACGCCTGGGTGGCTCAGTTGGTTGAGCGGCTGCCTTCAGCTCAGGTCATGATCCCAGCGTCCTGGGATCGAGTCCCACATCGGGTTCCTTGCTCGGCGGGGAGCCTGCTTCTCCTCTGCCTCTGCCTGCCACTCTGTCTGCCTGTGCTCTCTCTCTCTCTCTCTCTAACAAATAAATAAAATCTTAAAAAAAAAAAAAAAGTCAAGATTAGCAGTCACATCGAACTTTTTTTGAAATGCATTTTTGGCCGAAGTAACAGACATTCATTCATTGACATATATCTGCACATACATTTATATCTATCTATTGTACACACACACACACACACACACACACACACAGAGTTGCTGCTTATAATTACTGTTTGTTATAAGCCAGGCACAGTCTGGGCCATAGGGGTTATAGCTCAGTAAGGACTTGCCATCTAGGAGTCACAGAATAAAAAACCAAGGTCCTCATTCCTCAAGGGCTGCTACCCACAGTTGTTCCCACTACATTGCTTGTCTGGTTTTCCCATGACCTGCATGGAAGGGAATCAGGGATAGGCTGCTACACATTCCTCACTCCCAGAATGGAGGAAGGGCAAGACCAGTCTAGCGCAGATTCCCTGGATAACTATGGAAAAACACCATTATTTTAAACTTATGATATACATTCTCTGAAAAGGGAAATCCACGTGGTTTACTCACAGAGGGGCCGAATTTTATCCTTCAGATATCAAATCTCACTTGGAGTCCTATGGCATTAAACCATTACTTAGCACTTTCTTATACCCTATATCATCTAAGACTTTGATGATTCTTAAGGTACACCACCATTTTCCACACCACTAAGAAAAATCCATCCAATTATGGCCAACTATGTCATACTACTTATAGTAAAATGCATCTTGATTTCAGAGATGTTAAAGGGTAAAAAGATATCCTTTCTAGAACCGATGATATCCAAGGGCTCATCTAATTAGACTGAGTTTTGAGAGAACAGAAACACATCTTATAGTCTGTCTTCTCTACTTTGGTGTGTCTAGCATGGTGTCATGCATGTAGAAAGTACATCGTAAACACTCTGGAGTGAATGAGTGAGTAGCTGCTACAAATTCTATGTCCCCCTTACAGGAAAGTGTGCTGAGCATTCCATCAGGACATGCAAATAGAGGTAAGAAGGTCCAGATGGGTTCTACTTCTTCCTGGCGTGTACTATTGGAAACAGGCAGACTCCATGAGCAGACATGGAGGGAGCTCCTCTAGTACGCACAGCAGCTCAAGGCCTGCTCACCTCAAGGCCTGGTCAAAGAGCTGCTGGCCAGACACACTGCAACACCAGGCTCCTCAGGGACCTATTTATGTTTCTCCTGAAAACCGGTGTGTAATATCAAACTTCTGAAAATAAAATCACAGTTTAAGTGGACTGTGGGAGCTGGCTATTTAAAGGAACCTGCTGGCAAGTTCTTTGTAAAGTCAATAACCATCCCAGGTTTATCTACTTTATGACTTTGTATTTTGTATATCGCATTCCCGTAGAACAAGGCACACACCCTTATATTGAGTTTCCCCACAGTACAGTCTTTGTGCTGGGTCAGTGGCTTGAGTGCTTTTGCTAGGACCAGCCCCTCTCCCTTGAGGGTTCCTGGTCTGCTCAGGCGGTCGGGTCAGGTGCCTGGGCTTCCCTGTCGTGGATGGGGCAAATGGAAACCACATTTTCCTTTGTTTCGTTTACTTCAGGATGAAGTTACTTCTGATCAGAAAGTTGCATTCAAAATTGAGAGAGATGGGCCACAGCGATAACGCAAGCACGTACCCCGCACAGAATGGAGCACATGTGAACGCGCACATGACGCAGGCACGTACCCCACACAGAAGAGAGCATGAGTGAATGTGCGCATGACGCAGGCACTTGCCTGGCACAGAACAGAGCACATGTGAACGCACACAAGACGCAAGTGCGTACCCTGTACAGAAGAGAGCATGTATGAACGTGCGCATGATGCAGGCACGTACACCACACAGAACAGAGCACACGTGAGCGTAGGCATGACCCAGGCACGTGCTTGGCAGAGAACAGAGCATGGGTGGGCGTGCACATGACACAGGCACGTACCCCACACAGAACACTTGCGAGCATGCCACCCGTGTGGGGAGGGAAAGGAAAGGGGTTCATACCTTTGACCCATGTGTACCGAGCATCTGAGACATTCTGGGTTCTGTGCCACTTCTTTGGAGGAATAAGGAGATGAACAAGACTCAGCCTGTGGCCTCACAGACTAGTTACAGTAAGGTGTGCTGAATACTACAATGAAGGCGTGAGGCAGCCTCAGCCTGAGAGAGTTGGAGAAGGCTTTACATGGGGGTACAGTCTGGAAGTCAGGCCTTGGTAGAAAAGGGGAAGGGAGAAAGGGCAAGGCGGGTAGTGACAACAACACATACAAAGGCACAGGTGTGCAAAAGCATGGAGAACCTGGAAACTGTTGGTCAGAGGGCACTCTGCAACTCTCTCCCTTCCCACTCACAGCCAGTGGCAGTAAGGGAAAGACATCCTTAAACTGGACCCATCATCACAAGCCTCCAGGGAATCCTAAACTTGACCCCCCAGATCCTCTGTTTCCCACAGACCTAGGAACCTGTAGTTCTAGTCCTGGTGCTATTGGTGCCACAGGACCTACCCACAGGAAATGGGACCCACATCCTGAAAAGATCTCCTCCCCTATAGTTTTGCAGTCAAAAGGGTGAGAGGAGCAAGAGAGAGCCAGTAAGGTTCTTTGGTGATGGTTCTGGCACAAGGCTGTAATACTCGATCAGAAATGCCAGATGGCTTCCTTACACTTGCTTAGTTCTCTTCCCTCCTTCATCCTAAACTGTCATGCTTGCAAAATCCACAGGCTCATATTTATTTGCCTGACCTGCTCCTCTGAGTCTGCCCCCAGGGTGTGATAAATAATCCCTGGAAAACACAAGTTCTCATGATCCCTTCAAAGTGGTGAGAGACCTCAGAGGCAGCGGCTATGGGTTTCTGAGGCTTGAATTCTCACATTCCTAATCTCTGGGCTCAGTCTCCTGTCATCGTTGGTGGACAGTTCTCCCACACACTGTTAGTGGGCAGGTGTCATCTGTTCTACTTCTTAATATGATTCAGTCAGAATAAAAATGATAGAACCCCAGAGATGAACTGGGGGACCCTACACAGGGGAGGGATTTAGAGGTTCCTGGCTCCACCTACCCCCAGAGCCCCTTCCTCACATCCTTGGCAAAGAGTGACCCGAGCCTTTCTCACCAACAGAGATGGTGTCTGCTCTACCTCTTTCTGTAATTCATGTTTCAGACATGTTAGCTGTTCTGAATATTAACTTGAAATCCATCTCCCTATAATTTTTAGTAACTGTTAATGGTTCTTCTCCTGACAGTCAGAATGAATTTAATCCTCTTCCACATGTCATACTTAAGTCCTCTGAATTACATGCTTCATCCCCACCTGCACTCCCAGCCTTTCTTTTCTTCTTTTTCTGTTTTTCTTCCCCCCTAGGTAAACATTTATAGTAGGTATAATTATTCCTCACATGGTCTAGTCTTTGCTCCCTGGTTGCTTGCTTCCAGACACACTGGAGTTTGTCAAGGCCCCTCTATAAACAGGATATTGGTGGGTTCACAGAGCCCTCTAGATCTTCCCAGAGTGCCAGTGCCAGGAAGCCTATCAACTCCCTTAGGGAATCTAAGTCCACTTTTATTTACAAATCCACCTTCCCTACTACACGATGAGCACTTACTCTCTTATCTTCCCAGCTTCCAACACAAGTACAGACTTAAATTTCAGAATCCAAGAGACAATATGGTACAGGAGAATTTGGTCTGTCTTAGTACCCTCAGACACCAGCACTAAGCCTGCTAACCAGAAGGCACTTAATAACCGTGTGGTCAAAAACCAATTCATTTGTTTAATGAAAGCAGGTTCAGCTTGCATTTGATTTCTTAGCAGTATGTCAATACTTATCAATATAACAATTATTAACTGAAATCTCATGGTCTACTTCATACGACCTCTATAAGGATAACCCACCACTTCCACTTGTATTATTGACTTCCTTACTGTAAATTTAGGATTTGGCATTTGTGTAACAAACCCTTCCAAAATTTGGTGGCTTAAAACAATGAGGACTTATTATTGTCACAATTTTGTTTGTTGACCGGTTGCAGCTGGGTGGTTATTCAGGCCATGACTCACTGAACCAGGAGCTTGGGCTGAGGCTGAAATGTCCAAGATGGCCTCTCATCTCCCAGGTCTCTCTTCTTGCAGTGTTTCATCATTCAGTAGTTTAGCCTGAGCTTCTTTATAGCCAAACAGCTGGCTACTAAGAGGGGTTGTTCCGGGGCGCCTGGGTGGCTCAGTGGGTTAAAGCCTCTGCCTTTGGCTCAGGTCATGACCCCAGGGTCCTGGGATGGAGCCCCGCATCGGGCTCTCTGCTCAGCAGGGAACCTGCTTCTCCCCCCACCTCTCTGCCTACTTGTGATCTCTGTCAAATAAATTAAAAAAAAAAAAAAAAAAAAAGAGGTGATGTTCCAAGAGGACAGTCCCAGTATGCAAGCACCTAGTAAGCCTGTGAGGGCTTCACAGTGACTAAGACCTCTTTCGCCCAGACAAGTCTCATGGTCAAACCCAGAGTCAATGTAGGAGGGAACTGCATAAGTTCTTGGGTACCAGGATGTGTGATTCACTGGTGACCTCCAATTTTACAGTCTACTCTATTTATCCTTATTAAATTTCACTGTTACACGTTTAAAAGGGAGTTATTTTTTCTCATGACTTCACAGAATCCAATTTTCTCTGGATATAGGCAAGCCTGATGAGGAGGAGGAAGAGGAGGATACATCATTTATTGTCTACTGTGTGGCAGGTAATTCCTTTCATATTTACAACTCATGAAAAGTATCCCAAGGACAGAATTATTACTTTCATTTTAGAGATTAGGAAAGTAAGGTTCAGAG
The DNA here is from genome assembly GCA_003697995.1 of Taxidea taxus jeffersonii. Lineage (NCBI taxonomy): Eukaryota > Metazoa > Chordata > Mammalia > Carnivora > Mustelidae > Taxidea > Taxidea taxus. The sequence goes on from RCUC01131000.1 coordinate 163,058, forward strand.
AATCTCAATAAGTTCCTCGAGGTCTCACACATAGTTGAAGGTAAGATTTCAACCTAGGTTTCTCATTCCAAAGCATGTGTTTCTTTTAGCACTGTACCATGCTGTCTCTCAAAGTCTGTACTTTTGACTCAGTGAAATATATAATTCACTGCCAAAAAACAAATGTTTCTCAAATTCTAATAAAGAACCCAAGATGTTAGAAAATGTAAAATAACTTTTCTTTCTCTAGAGTTCCTTAAATGTTGAAATCTTGTTTTGTCCCAGGGTATTTTGGTGTTGGGTTTTTGGTGGTTTGTTTGCTTGTTTATTTGTTTTTGTTTTTTTAATATATATAGCTAATTCTCCTGAGAAGTGAAGAAACCCTAAAGTGCTGCTCATCCAGGAGGGCTGGGGAGTTTAAGTATGTGAAGGGGGGTTCTAATAAGACTTTATATACATAGTTGCAAGGCAGGATTCCTATAGAAAAAAGCTGGGTTTGAACTTGAAGTCCATTTTAATGCCATCCATACTGTCTGAATTGCCAGCCTAATTGGCCTCCAAGTAGAGAACTATGCTTTTTTCTTTATCTACTCTGGTAAATTATTAAAGGGCTCTTCTGCCCAAGGGGAGATCATTAACTTCCTGGAAGGTTGCAGAAGGCATCTGGCAGGTGCAGCAAGGCGAACCAGGGCAGCTCAGTTAGGATGGCAAAAGTCAGCTTCCTCAGGCAGCTTCCACTGGTCAGCCAGAATGAGGAAAAGACCACCACTGGGCAGGGGGAGATGGGGATGGACCAGTGGACAAGAATGGAGGCAAGAATGGGATGGGATGGGATGGGGTGGGGGCACCCGAGTAGCTCAGTCAGTTAAGTGTCCAACTCTTGATTTCAGCTCAGGTCATGGCCTCAGGGTTGTGGGATGGAGCCCTGTGTTAGACTCCACACTGGGAATGGAGTCTATTTGAAATTCTCTCTCCCTCTGCCCCTTCCCACCCTGCTCTCTCTCGCTGAAATAAATCAATCTTGAAAAAGAAAAAGAAAAAAAAAAAGAATGGGGTGGAGGAAGAGGGCTTCCCCTGTCTAGCTTGCAAATGGATTTTAAACTCATTAGGTGGGGTGCCTGGGTGGCTCAGTGGGTTAAGCTGCTGCCTTTGGCTCAGGTCATGATCTCAGGGTTCTGGGATCGAGTCCCACATTGGGTTCTCTGCTCAGCAGGGAGCCTGCTTCCCTCTCTCTCTCTCTGCCTGCTTCTGCCTACTTGTGATCTCTGTCAAATAGGTAAATAAAATCTATAAAAAAAACCTCATTAGGTAATAAAAATCCCATTTGCCTGATCGAATATGTGCCATATGTGCCTGCGTTTACCCACACCTTGCGAACTCTGAGGTGACAGCCTTGTTACATGTAGAAGTAGAGGCTGGGGCAAGTGCCAGATTGGTCACTGGAGAAATGGTTATGTAGGTGACACGAAAGGGCAGAAGAATCCTAGAACCTCAGCTTACTTCTTTACCAGTCCACCCTCCTCCTGCCACAGATGAGGTGACATGGGATTTTAAGTGACATCACCAAGGCCACTGACTTTGTTGGTGCTGGAGATGGGACTAGAACCCATATCTCCCAACTCTAGGGCAGGACTTTTCCCTTGACATTGGTGCTGTTGCCAATCTCAGTAGGTTTAACAAGTGTGTGGGGGGAACAATTGAAAGCACTTTTCCCAAGGAGTTGGGGGACCAGAGCATCCAAATCATGGCCTTTAGGCCAAAATTCATAGCCCGCTTAGCTGCACGCTCTCATTCCATCCTTCAGTGACTGCTCCTTTTGGGAAGTGGTGCTGCTGTTAAGAGAATTCTCATGCCTGTGACTCTCCTCTCAGCTTTTCCATCCATGGAACAGGCTCCACATACAACCTTTTAATTCTTCCCTGCTCAAAGATCTTGGAAGGCTTTCTGAGGTACGACATGGTTCATTTTGAGTCATTTTCCACGATTCACCTGTGTGGTGTCAGAACTGAGCCTTGTGCAGCTTTGGGTTGTTCTGTCCCCCAAATGTGCACACATGAAAAATCACCCATGTTTGATTTAGTGGATATTTCCCTTTGTGAATAGTGTGTACACCATGCCAACTAGGGGGTTAAACTTGGTAAGGAGAGGGATGGATGGTAGTATAAGCCGAAGAGAAAAATCTGTCTGTGATTACTGGAAGATACTTGATAGACACGTGCCTATGTCTCACTGAGAACAGTACCAGGGATTAAAGGTCCCTGTACTTCGGGAGGTCACTGTCTGTGGGAGCGGAAGATCAAAACAAATCATTTTCATTCACGAGGAATGGAAGTTGTGGGAGGTTACATTGCATGGCCAAGGCCAGAGATGGAACTAGAACCCACATCTCCCACCACCCAGGACAGGACTTTGCCCCCAGCCTTGGAGCTGTCACAAGCTCAGCAGGTGTAACTATGTACAGGGCAGACATGTGGAAAGCCATTTTCTCTGGGGGCCAGGTGTTTGGGGGCTGAGAGAGGTGTGTGCAAAGACCTGGGGAGCCAGAATGCAGAGCCTCTGCTTCTGCCTGGAGAGGAGGCAACGCATCAGTCAAGCCTTGGAGGGCAAGCTGACAAGGGATCAGGGAAAGGCATTCCAGGCAGAGGGAACAGCCCGGGCAAAAGCAAGGAGGTACTCTGGACAGTCCTGGGGGGCTCTGGCTCATGATCCTCAGCCCCACACAGTGCGCACAGGAATCAGGTGCAGAGTGTCTGCCCCATGTTCTTCCATGTGGGAGGCCTCCCAAGGATGTCCAGAGAGCTCGGCCTCAGGTTCTTATTGTCTGAGGTCACTGATCCTCCTGAAAGTATTTCAGGAATGTGGAGGCCTGACTCACTCTCTTCCTTGAGTTCACAGTCTGAAGTTCATAAAATCGCTTTCTCCTTTAGTCATTCTTATTCAAACATCGGCCCACATGCTTCACAGATGGAGCTGGCAGGAGGAATCCGGGGACACATTTTTTGCTCAGGATGTGAAAGGACATCAAGGGAGATTATTCAGCAGGGGCCATCCACACACACAGGGAACGGCAGGCTGGCGCACAGGGAGCAGAGAGCCCTGGCAGAAGGGAAGCTGTGCAAGCTTCTGTCTCTGTGCCTTGCCCTTCTCATCTGTGAACAGGGACAGTAACCACAAATGGCTTCAGAGAGTCGTGATGAAGGTTAAATGAGTCAATCCACGTGAAGTACTCAGAAAAATGCGACAAAGAATATGCACTTGAGAAATACTAGTGTAGGACTGATATTATTGCTCATAGTTGGCAAAGAATGAGTTTTCTAAACACAAAGTGATGGGGGACAGACGAAGTGTTCCTGGAACAGGACCGTGGGACTTCAACCTAGAAGGAAGACATCCCCTGCTGCATACAGAGCTGTCTGGATGAGGATGACTTGGGTCACGGCATACCCACGGCGGGGACGGCAGTGCCAACACTTGGATGAGAAGAAACTCATCTGGCCAGATGCCAAAGACAAAGTTTCAACTACAGATTTCTTCCAGGATGGAAAGAGGTATCAAAATGAGCAGAGAATAAACACAGGGGACAGGGAAGAGACAGTGGGAGCATGGGTAGGGCATTCAAACAGCCCCGTGTAGAGTTCCCATTGGTTATTCACCTTATTTCCCCTGCTGCCAGGTAGGCAATGAAATTATAAGCAAGGCAGGCCAAGCACAGATCAGATGCCTCTGTTCCTCCTCGCTGATTCCAGGTCAGTTTAAAGGACTGAAAATGCTGGGAGACTTCCAGATCAAAACCGCCACCCACACTGCCTTGGAGCTGGTTTTGAGATCTCTCCCAGAACACATCATCAGTTGTCTTGACTTGAAGAGTTGAGTCCAAGCGGTCTTTCCATTGTTGGAATTCTGTTTGGACAAGGTGAACCTCTCTCTACCTTTCAGAACACTCCTCAGGGAAACTCTCAGTCCTGCCCAACTTAGACAAAGCACCGGGCACAAAGTGAGCCCCACAGAAGGAAAGCACCCAGCCCCGCGGGGCCTTGGGAATGTCTGGCTGGCACAGTGCTTGATTTCTTCCTTCTGCGTCAGCCCCTTAGTCCCCCATTGCCTCTCCTCTTCTCCTCAGTTGGAAAGGGCAGACACGTGCCTCCTTGTGCTTCTGTCACAGCAGTGACCACAAGGTAAGAATCTCATATGAATTTGAAAGCCCCCCCCTTTTTTACAAAAAGTAAAAATACTCCTAACAGAAGAGAGGATTCAAGGATTTCACTGAAAGGCATTGAAAAACAGTATTACTGGCTCAAAGAAAAAGATGGCTGAATAGACAGGAGAAGAAGCCTACATTGGCCCTATTTTCAGACCAGTGAGCAGATATAAATTACATTATTCTCTTGTGTCATGAAAACAGACTGGAGAGTTGAGACAAGGTGATTTTTGAAAGAAGAAAAGGTTATTAGATTCCTTACTATTAAAATTTCTTAATTTTTTATTAACTTGCTTTAAAAAAAAATAATACAATACATGCTTATGGCAAGTAACTCAGGATAGAAGGAAATGAGGTGAAAAGTAAAATTCCTTTCCTCCACTCTACACCCTCCTTCTCACACCTTCCTGAGTCCCAATCCCCAGCAGAAAAAACTCTTCATAGTTTCTTCCCCATTTTTCGAGAACTTTCTATGTACATTCCAATCTCCTTTGACACTACTCTTCTCCTTATTCATCTACAAGAAGCCTTCAAATTTGGGATCTCATTATATTCTACTTCCTTTGTCAGAAAAGATCTTCTAATCTTTGTAAGGCTGGTTCCTTCCTTATTCTGCTAATATCTACTCAGAATCATCACCTACTAGAGATGTTCTGTGAACTCTCTATTTAAACAGGAATCCTATCAACACCACCATTCTCTACCCTGACAGTCCATGCTCACCACTGCCTACCCAGCCCTTAGCACAGTGTCTAGCACACAGAAGGTATTTGATAAGTATATGGTGGACACAAGCATGAGTACATTAGGTGCACGTGTGTATGCACACATACAGAGGTTATCACACAAAGAATTCTGCCAAAAATGGTAATAAAAATAATTAACATTTCTTAAGCACTTATGTTACAAGGACTATTCTAAACTTTTTACCTGTATTCCTCCATTTGGTTCTTACAACAACCCCAGAAAACAGGTAGTAATACTATCTTAGGATAGGAAACCAAGAGATGAAGCCACAGGGAGGTTAAGGAACTTCTTAACTTGCAAATGACAGAGTCAGCACATATAAATTTACCTTCATTTTAAAATGACTATTTAGCCTTAATTAAGATATTTTTAGTTTTTAACATACACAACATAAGATTTAACATTTCAGGGGCGTCTGGGTGGCTCAGTGGGTTAAGCCTCTGCCTTCGGCTCAGGTCATGATCTCAGGGTCCTGGGATTGAGTCCCGCATCAGGCTCTCTGCTCAGCAGGGAGCCCACTTCCCACTCTCTCTCTATCTGCCTGTGATCTCTCTCTGTCAAATAAATAAATAAAATCTTAAAAAAAAAAAAGATTTACCATTTCAACCATTTTTAAGTTTGGAGTTTGGAGGCATTAAGTAAATTCACATTCTTGTGCAACCACCACCACCATCCGACTCCGGAACTTTTCTCATCTTCCCTACTGAAATGTTGCACCCATTAAACAAAAAACTCCCCATCCCCTCCTCCCACCAGCCCCTGGCAGCCACCATTTTATTTTTGCTCTATGAACTTGACTACTCTAAAGTTCTTCATATGATGTGAAATCATACAGTGTTTGTCTTTCTGTGTCCTTCTGTGGCTTATTTCACTTAGCACAATATCTTCTTTCATTAATGTTTTAATGAGTAATTTTATTAATAATTTTAACATCCTAGTCATATGCACAGTACAAAATTCAAAAGGCAAAAAGACATGGGGTAAAAAGCAAGTTCTCCTCCTACCTCTGCCCCCAAGCACCACAGGGCAACCACTCTTCTCAATAGCCTTCCATATACAATCACATACCTACACAAATATTTTCTCCACAGTGAAGAGCATATTCTACATATTGCTCTGCTAAGAGCATTTCCCTTTTAACCAAATACCTTAGAGATAGTTCCACATCACTGTACACAGACCTGCCTCTTAATTATTTTTATTCAAATATCATGTACATATAGCAAAGTGCATATACTGTAAGTATCAGCTGGATCAGCCTTCATAAGCTGAACACCTGTATAACCAGCAACCTGATCAAGAAACAGAACATCACCATTTCCCTGGGAGTCCCTCTCCGGCAACTTTCCAGACACGACCCATCCCTTCACCAAGGGTAACCTCTCTTCTGACTCCTGAACAGATTAGATTACATTCGTCTGTTTATGTAGGTTTTACGGAAAGTATCCTACAACCCTCATTCTTGTGTTTGGCACCTTTCATTCACCATGATGCTGGTGAGATGCACCCACGTCACTGAAGTTCAGTGGATATGTAACAATATCCTTGGGTCAGGGAAAGCCCTGTCCCCGCCGGTTGGAGGTCTTGTGTGTGGTATGCAGTCTCTCTACCTTGCCCTCAAGACCCTGGAATTCCTCTTGGTGGCTCTGTAAATGCTTTAAAGAGTCCACAGCTGGCCAAAACGCACCTCCAGCTGAAGAAGTGATGAAAACCAGCAGCCCTGGGTTGAGGTCTGGGCAGAAAGTGGCTCCAGAGCGAGGAGAGGGGAGAAAGGCACAGCAGCTCTGCTCTTGGATCAGCATCTCTGCAGCCACAGCTCAGGGCAACATGCTGCTCGAGGCCTCCTTCAGTCCACCAAGAACTCAAATCAGAATTCCCTGAACATGAGGAATCATGACAGAGCACTGGTTTGCATTCCCTTTGCAAATGTGACTTTTAAAGTAGAGTCAAAACTACTTCCAAGTAAAGAGCTAAGCAGCTTTAACTAATATCAGCAGACAGCCTATGAAAAGAGATGGAGTTAATGTATTCCATCTGTTTGTTTGCTCTCTTCTGCCCTGAGACTTGGGGCAAAATACCCGTTTGGGAAAGGAACCGTCACACACAGGGCAGGAACAACGTACCAACAGGGCAGAGCTGGACACGCTGTCCAGCTTGGGCTGCCCACTTATGACTCTGAAATCCCTAACTGTCAAATCAGTCCCTAACTTCACCCCCATCCTAGTCTGGCAATGATACAAGTATCTATTTCCAGATATGAGCTGCTAAGTGGCAGGACCAATCGGCACATTCGTGTGGGGCCAATCATCACTGCCCTGAGTGGCTCAGGAGGCAACACGCAGGAGGCAACAACATGCATTCTTGTGGTTTGCCCTTCCAGAAAGGCCTTTCCCAAGCACCACATGCTGCCGGCACTGGGTCCAGCAGAAGGGGAAGGGCAGAGCATGTGTCCTACGGCAGACTCTGCTTTACTAGAATAATACCATGCTTCTTGCTTTGGCCCGTTGCATTCCTTCTCTCCACAGAGGCCCTGTCCTGGAAGGCTTCACTGCATGGGCCCCCCAGAAGAACACCTCCCTATGTGACAACCTGTAACAAATACGCATAGTGGCTCCAGGGTCTCCTGATCTCATTTGGGTAATTAAGCAGCAAAATTTTACCGAAAACTCAAGATAATCCAGAAATCATTCCTGGCTTTCCACTTAAGATGTGGAAGGAGAGAAAAGAAATAAAGAATAAGCATAGGAACAGAAGAATAAAGAGCTTATGGGAGAAGCTGAAAACAAACTGGATCCCAAGTCCCGAAAGAATATTCCATTTAAATGCTTTATAAAGATTTTCTTTGATGAGTTGCAGAGTCCTGTCTAAGGCGTGCTATCTTACAGTGACTTCTCAGTCTGGTACTTATTGAAAGGTGTTACATACCCACTGTAGGCAAAAGGAAAAGATACAGGGGGAGGACCACATATTCCCAAGGCTAGTTAAGGACAGAGGTGAGTCTGCCAAGGCCAGAGCCAATTTTTAGTCTGTATCAGCAAGGGCTGCTGGTTCTCTGGCCCAGGAGCCTGTGGAGGCCACTCTGGATAACCATCCACCACCCTGTTTGGTTGTATTCCAAATTCCTTCCTGGAAACTTCTCTAAAAAAGAGAATTAAGATGAAAAATGCCCAGAGGGGAAGTTTTCATAAGGGCCCACGAGCTCAAATGGCTGGAATCTGAAGAGGGCAAAAAAATAGAATGTTCACCCCGAATGACTGAATAGAAGATAAGCAAACATCAGGTGACAGAGCAAACAGAGAAGAAATATGATTTACCCACCTCAGGAAGGACTACGGTTCTTGGATTCGTCTTTAACTGGGAGGAGGTTCTTATTGACTCTGGGGTTTTGAATCCAAGTCTGAGCAAAAGCGGCACTTATGATTCTAGAAAGGAGAGTATAGGGTGCAAGGGCCAAGGATTTGTAGAGATGGTATAGACTGGAATCAGCCTCATGAGAATAGAAGTTCCAAGAGTCAACAGCAGCTGGCAGCAAAGCTCTCCAGGCTGGAGGATGGCAGCATCCTGACTGTCCCTGCCAGAAGGTACCTTAGAGATGGCCCAAGATGGGGAGTCCTTTGTTTTTCAGGGGAGGAACCCCAGGTCCAGAAAGGGTAAAAGGCTTGTCCAAAGTCACACCATCGGTGTGTGACACACAGTTGGGAGCAGAGCAGGTGAGCTGGCTTTCATTCCTCTCCCTTGGCCAATGTGTGACAGAAGACCATGATAGTTGTAGGGCAGAAAGAAGGGGAAAGTTATGAGCTTTGAGAGTCATTAGTAATCCCATCATTAGACACACAGTTAACATCATTAGCCAGCAAAACATGCTAATGTGTTAATGTGAGAGGCAATATTTATTGCACTAATGAGGTGACTGGTGCCAGTAGCCATTTGTGGCAGACATTTTTTTTCAAGTTTACCACTGTAGCAATAATGCATACATAAAAAGAGATTTATACATTTCCTGTCTAAACATATACCCTGACCATTCTATTATGTAGACTGAGTGGACATATGTCCCTTAATTTTGTCAGGAAAAAAACTTCAATTGAACTATAGACAGAATGAAGACAAAGTTATATGGCATAGAGTTTAAAGACTAAATTGGTTAGGTCCCCCTCCCCTTTTCTACTATTTATTTGTTTTAGAAAGTGACTTCAGTCCTAATGAAGGTATTAAGAAAGCAGACGCAAAGACAAAAGTCCATTCAATCACTGCTAAGCATCTGCTGGCAGCATGAGGAACACTTTGCCCAACTGTCCAACTGTGAAGTCCCCGGCTTGGGGCAAGGCCTCATGCCCGTGAAAAGCATGCCTATGAAAAGCATGGGTGAGTCAGTATATTTTAGATGCTTTTTTTTTTAAAGGCCCTTCAAGGAGCTAAGAGAAACTAGAACATTCAGGTTGAGGGCGGATACAGACTTTTTTCGCATTGTTTCCTAATGTAGGTTAAAACATCAACAGTCTAGAATGCTGAAAGAGATCTCTTGTACTCTATTCAAGGTAGATGAATGGTATACTGTCATAGCCATGTAGGTCTAGTATATGTGCTGCCGAAGCGAGCACAATAGCCTTGTAGGTCTAGAAGGACTTCAGAAATCACCTAATCCAGCATCTTCATTTTCCGGATCAGAAAACAGAGGCCCAGTTAGATCCAGTAACTGGATAAAGGTCAGCACAACCTCTCCGTGTGCTCTGCCAACCTCCAGTGTGTGTACTGGAGAAAAGGGGGTGGGTGGGTAGGGTGGGGCAGACAGCCTTTCAACAGGTCTGTGAATCTTTCAAAATGCAAGCCATACAAAAAATGTATACAGAGCATTTTCCTGGAAGATTTCGATCTACATGAATTAAACTTGCAGGTTTAAATGAAGATTTTAAAACATTACAATTATAATAACTATCCAGCCCTCCAAAGTGTTCATTCAGAGTAGGAAGCAGGTGTGAGCATTTTAGAGATGGTCCTTCTGTCCTCTTGGAGGTGCTCAGGCCTATGCTGACCACTGCTGGCAACATGGAGTGGGGTGATTAGAGCCAAACACTGAGAGGGACACACTGTTGCACCTGAGGTGTTTTCACTAACTTGCTGAAATTCAGAATCCTTATTGCTTGCAGGGAGTGACCCCTGAGAGCTGGAGTACAGACCTTTCAGCAATTGTCCAGTCTGATGACAACTGTACACAAAACCAAGTCTGGCCAGCACCAAACACCTTTGGTTCCCCCAAAGCACTCCAAACCTCAAAGCCCAAAAGATAGTTTGATGAATGAGCCCAAAGCCTTGGAGCACAAATGGGATGCTGTTACCACTCCAGAATGACAGCTCATTCAATGAGCACTTACTATGTATGGTGCTCATGACCTGTTATCTTGTTTTTTTCTCAACAAGAGCGATGAGCAGTTAAGGGTAACTGCTCTCTGCTTCAGAGATAGGAAAAAAAGGTCAGCCATGGCCCAGTAACTTGGCCAAAGACACCTGGCCAGTTAGTGGCAGATCCGATTAAACTCCACTGTCTGACTCTAACTCCCTGCCTCCTGGGTTAGGACCCAGGCAGATGGAGCTACACTCATGTACCAGTATTCCAGATTTTAAGTTATTGTCAAGACACCCCCCCCCCCCCAATTCCAGTATTTGTTTGTAGGCCTGTTTTCTGAAACTTCACGTTTGTTTGCCATGCATGCATAGGACTTCTTTCAATTTCTCTGCAAACTTCCACCAAATAAAACCATATGCACATCCATAGCAACACTGCAACACAAACATGGTGTAATCTTTGTCCACTGCAGTACACAGCTCGGAAGGTTTAAAAAAAAGAAACCCCCCAAACCAAAAAAACCCCCAAAACAAAAAAACCCGACATCTGTATACAGTTGAACCGAATCCCATGGTAACAAATACAAACATACACTTGGTTCTTTTCTTTACATTTTTTCTTCTCTTTCCTCTCTAATAGTTTTAGAACAAACTGGGTTGGAACACTTGTGACTAAGCAGGGCCCCCATCCAGGGATCCATGAGCCTTCCGGCTGGCATGGCGCTCCTGCGGGACTAAGGCTACTGCTCTCCACGCCAGCGCCCGTCCCCGCCCCGGAGCTCCCGCGGGGGGCGCTGGAGACCCCGGGCCGCGTTCCCGGCCTTGTGCAACCCAGAGCGGGTAAGGCGACCGCGCCGGGCGGGTCCCCGCGGGAGGCCGGGCGCGACCCGCTCCGCAGGACCGCAAGGCAGCAGGACCGTGCGTGGCTGTGGGGAAAGGGGGGCTGCTGGCCCCTCCCGGCCCGCCTGCTACTGCGCGGGACACGGGGCCGCGGGGTCCGCGCGTCCCCGCCATCCCCGCGCGCTCCCTCCGCACGCCCAGACGCCGTGCCCGCCCGGGGCCCCTCTCATCCTCAGCACCGGCCCCGCGGCGGGATTAGCCCCATTTTACCAACAAAGGCCTCCACCCTCCCGGAAGACAGTCACGGGCCCAGCTGGAAAGGAAGAGTGGAGGGACTTGAATCCAGGACTGGTGTTTCTTCTACTCTACTTCACGTGGCGCCTGGCTGCTAGGGTGCTGGGGAACCTATCTGTGCCCCCGTGCGACCTGGGCAGCGACGCCATCTCCCGGGTGCGGCTCCAGGGGACCGGCTGGGTTTGGAAGCATGGGCTGCTGCGATGCAGGTAAAGGCGGGTTGGTCTGAGGTCCCAATTTCCCTTCTGCTGCTCTTTCCTCCCCGGAGCCCAGGCTCTTCAAGGGCTTCCTCTGTCCTGACACAGGCAGATGCCTCAGAAACGAAGACATCTCAATCAGCTAGTCCGCTGGGGTTGTGCAGTGATTGGCTCCTGCTCCTATAGGAAAGTCCAGCACTCACTAGTTTAAGGGGGAAGGAATTCACCGGGTAAAACTTCATTTCTCAACGCACTTGTGCTGAGCTACCCGATGATCTACTGAGGTGGTGGCTAGGGGGCTGTGGGCCAGCCAAGTGGCAATTACAAGAAAACCTGCCACTTCTGGAATACTTTGTAGGTGGCCAGGTTCTCTGAGGAGCTCTTTGTAAGATTTCATCCTCACAAACCCAGGAGGTAGTAGGATTATTCTGCTTTAAGCCATGACATTCAAAGCTTTCGGAGGTATCTGTCCTGTCCAAGAGTGTGCAGTGGACAGAGCAGGGTTCTGCTGAGGCTGCAGCCTCCAGGGCCTGTGACTTCCCCATAGAGGGTGGGGACCATTCATGGGACACACGCAAATAAGAGGGCCCAGGGAGACCACATTATTCCTCAGACTCTCCAGAGACCTTGAACCAGCTTTAGGATATTGGAGTGTGGGAACATCCCTGCTTCTTGTCCAGGTCCAAAGAGGGGATCCAAGGTTTCAGTCAGGAAGGCTTTGAAAAAAAAAAAAAAAAAAAAAAATCAATTGTTTTTTGTTTTCAGAACTAAGGTGGAAATGACCTTGTGAGGAAGGAAAAAGAGCACGGCCTGCCATGGCCACACAAATAGAACATATATGCTGGCCAAAGGTACATCAGGCCCCCACCCCTCCCTTCAGCAAGAGAAAGGCCCTTTCTGAACCAGAGGCCTATTAAAGCATTCCACTGGGGAATTCTCTGACCCTTCTGAAGGGACACTGTGAGAACCTTGTTCCTTAGAATGCAGTCACACAAAGGGTTTTGTGCAAATACCGAGCCATGATTCTATAAATGCAAAGGAGCATTAGGGATGGTATGTGAACAAAAGCTGGACAGAGGATGCACGCCCAGATGCTGTCTTGGCCAGGTTGCAATTTAAATGATCTAATGTTTTCTGGCTCCTTCTTGCTTTGCTTTTCCAATTTGGTTCGAATATTTGCATTACTGTATTATTTTCCCTGTACAATTGCTGTTGTCTGTACACAATTAGGTCATTTTCCTAGTTGGGTGAGAAGACGCTTCAGACATGAGATGAGCTACGGCTGAGCTGGTTCTCCCGTGGGATGTGCGTTCAGACCCCCATCTTGCTGATCGCAAAGACTCTACCTGCACCCAGGACCTGAAAGTTTTAATGTAGGTCATTCAACCAAATGGAAAGAACCACAGCATCCCTGTGTAATGGTGGGTAAGCACATCTTGTTTCTATAACTTTTGGGTTGATTTGCTGATCTAATCATGCTGTTCCTTGGACCAAATCTAACCCTGGATCATAATGCTCCAGACAAAAGCAAGGGCTGTTTCCTGGCAGCCTGTGGCTTCTCTGGTCTGTGGAAGGTCTGCTGAAGTAGACCCTGAGCAAGGCAGAAGGAAAGGGAAGTACCAGGATGAGAGGAAGGGCAAGCTGCCCCCAGAGGCGAACCCAGAAAAGCATGTGGATGTTCAAGCCAGTATAAGAGGCTGAACTTTGACCAAGGACTTTGAAGAGGGAGAGAAAGGGGATCCCAAAAGAACGGAGGCTTATTTTGCAGATGAAAGCTGACTTGGGCCATGTTCACAAAGGGCTCTGCAATCACTCACTGGGTGAAATCTCACAGATACACATGTCACTAATCCAGCCTTCTCAGCTCTCCGGAATTTGCGGCCCTTTGGGCAAGGCCAGTGCTACATTTTATGTGTGTGCTGCCTTTAAAATAAGGTGGGGCCAAATAAATGGAAAGGACAGGCTGTGATTAAAGTCATGGGGAAGCCCCCTGATTCTTAAAGTGCTTTGTAATCAGACATGACCACACCTGGCTCATCAAGTGTTGCTTTCTGGCAGGCCCATCTCTCTGGCTCAACCTTCTCATGGCTCCTGCTTGCTTCCTCTCCCCATCCCTTAGATCAGAGTCTATGACACCGACCTTGTTTCTCCTTTCTTCCTTCCTTTTTATCCAAATAATTCATTCATCATTTGTTTACTTGATATTTGATCACCTTCTGTGTCACATATGTTGTAGAAGCTGGAGTTACAACCAGTGACTAAGGAGTCATTGCTCTCACAGAGCTCAGTCTAAAGAGGAACACCGACCACAAAGTATGATGGGTACCACGTGAAGGGAAGCCCACTTCAGGCATTTAGCAGTGGATGAATCAGGAGGCAGCTAAGACTCAAAGAGATGGCTCTCATAGATGGCTGACAACAAGACTGGAACTAGAGAGACCATTCAGGACTTGAAGTCCGGCTTCCTGCCACCACTTCTTTCCTGAAGCTATCTAGAGCCCCACAGTGGGTCTTTTTGATCCAATTGCACAGAGTTCATACTTACCCTTCTCCCAAGACAAGGCCATTCCCACCTCACTAAAACTCACATTTGTCACTATAGCCAGATATGTGCCCTACCTCCGAGAGCTGATAAACTGAGCTGATAGATACAAAAGGGTTTCGAGAAATGTCCTGCAATATAATTCTAAGTGCTAAAGCTACTATCAAAGTAGCATTTAGTTCCATTGGCAAATCAGCCAAGGGATTAGCCACTAGTCAATACCAGCTTCTGTGAGAGTGAAACTACTGAAGCTATCTTTAGGGATATAGTAAGGCTCCCTCCCTAAAGGAATTTGTGACAAGCTGATGGTACAAAGGCAAAGAGAAAACAAAGTAGGCATTTATGGAGTGCTTGTCATGTGGTTTTTCTTACAGTATCACAAACAATCCTCAAAGTCGTCTAGGATATCGGCATTATTTTCTTCCTGGATGGAATGCCCTCCCCCAACCCTTGTCTGTTCAAGGACAATATAGCATAGTAGCTGAAAGCCCTGCATTAGGACTCAAACTGCTTGAATTCATATCCAGGCACAGCCAATTGCTTTCTACATGACAGGGAACATTACTCACATTCCCCATGTTTCAGTTGTAAGATTGAGATGCTAAGAGTACCTATTTTATGCTTTCTTGGAAGGAGAATGTGACCATACATGTTAATACTTGCCACAGTGCTTGTTCCAGAGGAAGCATGAGATAAAAGTTAGGTATTATTATTATTATTAACCAGCTCCAACACCTTTTTATCTGCAAAGCCTTCCCAGACCCCCTGTTAGAATTGGTCTCTTTTATGCCTACATCCTCGCATCACTGTGGGCATGCCTCTCAGCATATTTTTGTGTGTACCTGGTTATTAGTGCCTGATACAGAAAAACCAATAAAAATATTGAAGGCTGGGGCGCCTGGGTGGCTCAGTGGGTTAAAGCCTCTGCCTTTGGCTCAGGTCATGATCTCATGGTCCTGGGATGGAGCCCCGCATCGGGCTCTCTGCTCAGCAGGGAACCTGCTTCCCCCCACCCCCGTCTGCCTCCCTCTCTGCCTACTTGTGATCTTTCTCTCTGTCAAATAAATAAATAAAATCTTAAAAAAAAAAGAAAGAAATTTTAAAAATGTTGATAGCTGGATGAACGGATGTTAATGTCTCCCAGAACTATATCACATGTTCATAGGAGAATATTGTGTTTCTAGCTGTATAGACAGAACGTCTGGATATCCTAGATAAAAATATAACAAATATACTTTTAAATGCATAAACAAACTCTCATGCAAATTAGGGAAATCTTCATCACACCCATGCGTGTATGTGCATGGACTGGGATTCAAAATGGTGAACTGCCACTGGAGCTCTACTGCTTTGGAAAGTCTGTCTATCCCCCCAGGGACTTTGAGTCTTGGTTTTAGGGGCATTATGGGAGACACAAGACCAGGCTTAGTGCCCTCAAAATATGGGGAATTGGAATAGAGAATTCTGCATAAAAGTGAGACTCAAAAAAGGATACATACTAAAGGAAAGAACAGACTAGGAAAAAAGCCTGCCTATCTGCAATGAAGAGAAATGAAAAACTTTGTCTTAGCCTGGCGTCATAATATGTTAAAACAGAGTCCTACCCTCGCACAAGTGTAGGATTTGAAATTTATACTATCTACATGGTCTGGGAAACTTCAGCTGTAAATTAGTTTAAATTGACCCCAGGTTGGTAGCATACCAGGGCACCTGGCAGAAGCAGATCTTTTGTGGAAGGACATTCCACAAGCTTCATAGGAGTCTAAAAGATAAAATCCCACTGAATATAAGATCACAATTAAAATGTTAACAATGCTAAGAAACACACAAGCTACCCTGAGTGAAAGCCAACAGAAACCACAATGAACAGAAGACATTATATAACTGTTATCACATATAAAATATCAGTTGTTTAAAATGTCTAAAGCAGGGATGCCTGGGTGGCTCAGTTGGTTAAGCCGCTGCCTTCGGCTCAGGTCATGATCCCAGCGTCCTGGGATCGAGTCCCACATCGGGCTCCTTGCTCGGCAGGGAGCCTGCTTCTCCCTCTGCCTCTACCTACCACTCTGTCTGCCTGTGCTCGCTCTCTCTCTCTCTCTGACAAAAAAAAAAAAAAATTAAAATGTCTAAAGCAATAGAAAGGGAAAACAAAAACATGAAAAAAGAATAAACAGAATCTAAAAAGACCAGGCAGGCACATCGCTTCTCGGACTTTTGGCTAAGATCAAGTGTAAAAAGACCAGGCAGAATTGAGAAAAAAGCCAACTACTACTTCTGAAAATAAAAAGTATAATTATTAAAATTAGAAACAGGAAGTGGGTACAAGTAGAATAGATATGGATAAAGAGAGAATTAGAGAATGAAAGATAAATCTGAAGACATTACTCAGGATACAGCAAAAAAGGGGAAGGCAAAGAAATGGGAAACAAGATGTTAAAGAGGTCAGGAAGAAAAAAAAATAGAAATGTGATAAAGGCAGTATTTAGAGAAAAGGGCTAAAATATTTCCAGAATTAAGGGAAAGAAGTAGGCTTGTTTAATCTTTGAATCTAAAGCATCTGTTAAGTGCCTGGTACATAGTAAATGCCTAATAAATGTTTGTTAGCACAAACTGACACATGTGTTAAAGAATTGCTCACCAATTACTTCATATACCTATTTATTTAAAAAATTCACCAGAGACACAATTGTGAAGAAAAGAGACAAAATCCCTGTCTTTACTGACCTTGTGTTTTGGATGAAGGCAAATAATAAGCAAGTGAACAAACTAATACTCAATAACTTTTTGATTATAAGAAGTGATATGGGGAAGTAAAAGGGTTATTTAGTAGATATATTTGGACAAGGATTTCATCGAAGAAGTGAGACCTCAATGATAGGAAGTCAAGTGAAAGAACACATCCTAAGCAAAGTATATAGCAAGTGCAAGGGCACTGAATGAGAAATAATGCATGATTTTCAGGGAAGATAAAGAAGTCAGTGTGTCCGGAGTTCCATGAGTGACAGAGAGTGATATGAAATGTGATCTGAGAGATGGGCAGGAGAAATGGGATTTTTCCTTTTCCCTGAGAGCAGCAGGAAGTCATTGAAAGGTTTAAAGTGTAGGAAGCAGTGTGCTCTGTCACCTTGGCCACTGTGTGGTGTGGGAATGGATTGCAGTGGGGACAAGAATGGAAGCAAGGAGCCTCGCTGGTGATTTCAGTTGTCCAAGCATAAGACAGAAACTTAGACCAGGATGATGGCTGTGCTTTCGGAGAAAAATGTTTGGATTTAGCTGGGTTTTCTGTTTGTTTGTTTTTTTAAATGTAAAAGGTGAAGGAAAGAAAAGGAGGAATTGAGCATGATTCCTCTTTTTGGACTGAGCAACTAGGTGAAGGGTAGTGCCATTTTCCAAGATGGAGAAGAGCAGATGAGTGGGGGTCAGGTAGGAGCATGAAACAGGAGTTCTGTTTTGGGCATGTTAAACTTGAGAAGCTTATCATACATCTAAGTAGACAGCTATATATAAGAATATGGAGGGGCTTAGGGAAATGAGCCCCAACTGAAGGAAAGGTCCTATTTTGAGAAGTAGGTTTCCTTTAAGATCTTCTTAGTGTAGGCTTGGATAGGAGTACATATAGGAAACTGACCACTTCTAGCTCCAGACCCTGTGGGAATAGTCAATGTAGCTCCAGAGTTCAGGAGACAGCCTGCCCTGTGCCCAACCCTGAAGTGGAGCCTGGAGCCTTCCAGCTCTATCTAAGCTCATTGCTTTTGGTAGTGGCTATCGTTTTAAGCCAGTTCGCATTCTGAAAGATGCCAAAAGACTGAGTACAGAAACAACGTGGTGACAAACCTGGGTGGCTCTTGTGTGAAGAAGGGTGGAGAAGTCATCCTATAATCTGGCTCTCACCCACTCCCACCCACCAGCTCAGAGCATTGTATCTGAGAGACCCAAGGGAGTAAAGTCAAGAATATGACACATCAGGAGGTACAAAGAAAAAGGAGATCCCAGCATGAGGTAATGACTGTAAAATGCCATAGCCCATTACATAAGCGAAAGTGAAACCTCTGAGGAACAAATAAACAAAGGGTATCATATTGATATAAAAATACAAGAAGCTCACTCTGTGGTTGCTGACACACATCACTGTGGAAACAAAACCATGTCCAAAGTGGCTATGGTTAAACTTGGAACCACATGACAGGAGCTTTAGGAAGTTCTAAAATAATCAAGAATAATTTGAACAAAGTAGAATTCTTCCCCAGGCTTATGGTTTTGAGAGAAGGGACAACAGTTCAAGGTGTTAAAGTGACTCAAGATTGATTATAAAGAAGGCTGATACTGCAGCTTTGGAAAAGGGCCATCAGTTGACTGACATTAGTCAGGATTCACTCTCAAGGCCACAAGACTATAGTAGAATACTTTCCTTCTCAGCAACCCACCCCCCCATATATGTGCATGTATGTATATGAATATGTCCATCCTCACTGAGAAATCTTTTTTCATTGCTCAGGAAAACCAAGACTATCACTTTAATTCTGTACCTGATCATGTCCACTTTACCTTGGCCACTAGGAAACTCAGAACCAGATTAAGTACATAACACTGTAGGTAAGCATGTAGACTGTGTGGCAATTTCACTGTTGGCTTCATCTTACTTTTATACCCTTATTTTTCTTTCATTCACCATTTTCTGATTTAAAAACAAAAACAGTGTATTTCACCTACAATGTGTTTTGGAATAAAGTAGAATACAAATAAATAGACTTTCTGCCCAAACAAGGCAGCACAAAAAGCAGGCACCTGGTGGTATTATGCCATCTCCATGAGCCAAAGAGGTTCTAATTACTGTCTGTTAGACACTCACGTCAGAATCATTAAGTTCATTAGATAGACAGGAATCTTGCTTCAGCCATAAACAAGATGACAAATTAATGTTCATGAACAAAAGAAGGAGGTATTCAAGGTAAGAAGGGTCAGAGCCAATAAAAACAATCAAAAGTACAATTCTAATTCCTGTAGGGGATGATTTCCACCCAGTGCTGGGTAAAAGCTTCCAGGTGGAGCTCCTCTGGCCTGGATGGGTGGTTCTCTTATAGAAACTTGGTTGTGTCCTGGGTATAGCTGGTCCCTCAGCTTCCACCTGCTGGGCTTGACCACACACTCTTGTCTAGACAAGCAGGTCAAAACCTCTGGAAAGGTTACTTTGCCTGGTTTCTGATGATTTCTTTGCATTTTAGTAGTTTTTATTCATTTTTTGTTCTTTTTTAAATTGACAAAGTTATTCAACATTTTTAAATTATAAAAGTAACACAAAGGCAACAAAAAATCAAGTAATACCAAAGATATAAAATGTAAAATCAAACTTCCCCTTTTTTACCTCCCATTCCATTGCTTCTCCCCATTCATCAAGAGTAATCAACAGTAACTGTTCAATATGGATACTTCTCAATCTTTTCTATGCATACTCAGACATATGTACATATATATATTTATACATAACTCACAAAGTTTATGTATAGCTTTGTGTTTTCTTCAAGAATTTTTTTTTTTAAAGATTTTATTTATTTGACAGACAGAGATCACAAGTAGGCAGAGAGGCAGAGAGAGAGAGGAAGAAGCAGGCTGTCTGCAGAGCAGAGAGCCCGATGTGGGGCTGGATCCCATGACCCTGGGATCATGACCCGAGCCGAAGGCAGCGGCTTTAACCCACTGAGCCACCCAGGCGCTCCTGATCATCATTTTTGGTCCTTCCTTTTACTATGGCTACAATGAAAGACAAAATGGAAAGTGGGGTTTTGGTTTATTTCTTTTTGATAGAGATGACCATCAAAACAGTGATGTTTTGAGCTACTGATCCCTATAAAGATGCACATGTGAATGTTACACGTTTCCATGTTAGGAAAGTCAGTCAAAATTGAACTCCTAAGGTCAAATTGTACCTGGTGTTTATTCTTGGATTCATTTAATGGCTTTGGTCCAAAGCATTAAAATATGTCAGAACTGTATTCTGATAATGTTCCCGTACTTGTACCACCATTATTACACTAACAGTTGTATGTAACAGAAACAACTCTGACCAAATGATGGAAAAACTTGTCAGACAATTACCAGGAGCCCACTATTGAGTTAATTAATGGATGACTGGGCCCCCAGGAACAGCATGGTGGTCTCACAGCAGGCATGGTATGGCTGGAAGGTTACCTCCACACAGCAAATGTTTTAAGTTTCTTGATCTCTATGCTCAAAAGCTAATTCTCTCTCTCTCTTTTTTTTGAGAGAGAGCACTCATGAGCAGGGGAAAGGGCAGAGGGAGAGAATCTCAAGTAGGGCTCCACACTCAGCATGGAGCCTGATGTGGGGCTTGATCTTATGACCCCAAGATCATGACCTGAGCAGACACCAAGAGTCAGATGCTTAACCAAGTGAGGCATCCAGGCACCCCCAAGAGTCTAATTCTAGGGAGAAAGCATTTTATTGGCTTAACTTGGATCTCCAGGGAGGGGAGGCTCTTAATTACAAACCTAATTGAATTCAACAGGAAAGAGATCCTTCTTTAAAAGGAAACTGAAGTCTGGTTAGGAAGTGAAATGGATGTTCATTAGCTAAAAACCAAATAAACAAAACTATCCCCTACACTCAACTTTTCAATCACCGTTTCTTCTCTTCACCTTCTAAACCTGCCCAGTTGCCACAGTCATACAGATAATCTGACAGACAGCATGCTCCTCACATCCAAAAGGGGAGCCTATGGGGCAGAAAAATGGAGACCATCTTACTCGTTACATTTTGTGCAATGCTTGTTCAAGATCTTTCCACTTTTCTAGGCCTGGGATTAAAATATTTAGGTCTTACAATAAGAACAAAAATCCTGAGAGGATTCTTTTTTCTTTTTTTTCAGATTTTATTTATTTGTCAGAGAAAGAGAGAGCGAGCGAGGACAAGCAGGGTGAGCAGCAGGCAGAGGAAGAAGCAGGCTCCCCACTGAGCAAGGAGCCTGATGCAGAACTCAATCCCAGGACCCTGTGATCATGGCCTGAGCCTGACCTGATCATGACCTGAAGGCAGACACTTAACTGACTGAGCCACCCAGGCATCCCCCGAGAGGTTTTAATATTGGTCTTCACTTTCTTCCTTCTCCTTGGTTATCCTTAAATGCACAGGAATTCTCTTTATTCATTTATTCATACATACAACGACTATTTATAGAGAGCAAACTTCTGCTAGACATTATTCTAGGTGCTGAGGGAGCAGCAATGAAATGGAAAGACAGGGTCTCTGTCCTGGTAACAGATGAGGCTGCAAAGAGTTAAGCAAGGTTGGAATTTGGACTTTGGACTTTATCTGAAAAGCAACAGGAAGTTACTCAAAGGTTTTGGGCAGGCAAGAAATATGATGATTACACTTTAGGTACACCGTTCTAAATGCTATGTAGACAGAGTGGATTCCAAGGGTCAAGAACAGAAGCCAAGACACCAGACAGAGGACCAATGAGGTAGCTAGAAAAGATAAGATGGTAGCCTAGACTGGGTTGGTGGTCACAAAAATACAGAGATACACACAGAATAAAGAGATATTTAGGAGGTAGAATGAACAGGATTAGGTGATTAAAGTATTATAGGAAAGAGACAAAGATAATTCTGTTTCTGGTATGAGCAACCGGATGACAAGAGGTGACAATGGGTAGCCCAGGAGGAGCTGGTTAGAGGCAGGTGGAGAAAAGAATAAATTAGCTGTGGGTCACACTGAGTACATGTGTGATTCTCATCTCAGGTTAGGTGTCTGGTCTCAAGTTCAGTAGAAAGATTCAGAATATGGAGCTATCAGTGAGCATGAAGCCAAGGAGTTAGAAGATGCTGCCCAAGGAGAACGTGTAAATTGAACAGAGAGGGTCACCAACATTGAACTCATCGTTTAAATAAGAGACCCTGGAGTATTCTACCTCATGAACTATAACTTCTGTATCCTGTGGAGCCCCACATCAAGTCTTCTCTGTCGTGGTTCATTCTATAGACTGTAACAATGGCCAGCTCCTTTATTTGAGGAGATTAATAAATGAGGTAATGGTCCTGGTAGATCCACCATTTGCTTCAGCTTATAGAGATTCTCAATTAGTTCTGCTCTGTTTCATCTTGTTTGGAGAAAGAGGTATTCCTCAATCATGCCCATATTCTCACACAAATTGTCCAGGTAGATCCCCCACCTTGGTTCAAGAGCTTACAGATTTCCAGGGCCATTGGACCCCAGGCTATACGTGGTGGTGGGATGGTGGGGTCAACCCTTGAGGAGAGCACAGCCCTGACTGAGCCCCTGCCTTCTACTCTATTCTTTGGTCCTCAGGGCAGATTTGAGGACAGCATTCCCTCCACACAGTGTGGTCCCAGTTGCCCCTCTCCTGCCTCTCTCCCTCACTTCAGTGCTAGGTTATCCAGTCACTGGATATGGAAAAACTTCACTTGCCGCATCCTTTGGGTCTTTGTTTCTGTTTCTATATGAGGTACCAGAAAGAAAGAAAGAAAGAGAGAAAAGAAATACAAAGGCTGGGCTAGGATTGTGAAAGAGAGAAAAGAAATACACAGGCTGGGCTAGGACTGTGCTGCTCTTTCAGACGACGGTTCGCCTACAGCTGATTCAGGGATCAACCTGGAGTTCTCAATATTGCCGGGAGAGACCCAGGAGGCTGGGAATATGGGTGAAAGACGAGACACCTAAGCTGCTGAAAACCACACAGAGTCTTGGTAAATACATGTACAATTTAAAAAATGTTTCAGCAAAAATATAGGTGTCTCCAGTTTAGCCTTCCCTGTTAATCTAAGGAATCGCTTGAGCCTTGTGGCCTAGTCCATGATCCCTGCTCTGACCGCGGCTGCCCACAAAGGCCTCAGTGAATTCCTCTTGGAGCCTCCAGACCTCCCTGGCTGGCAACTTGTTCCTCTTGGGACAGTTTCGCCTGAGTTGAGCAGCCTGGCCCCCAGCTGTGTGCCGGCCCTCTCTCCGGTAAGAGGAAACGCTTTCAGTTTAGTCCATTAACACAAACATTCAAAAGCAAACATTCAAAAGCCACAGATCATGTTCACATAAATAAAACAGGATTGAGGAAAGCTTCACCCCAAGAAACCAAAGGGGTATTTAAAAAACTGCCCTTGCCTTCCAAGTAGGCAGGCAGGCAGCAAAACCCACAGCAATTCCAAAGACTTGTGTGCCTGGTAGAGCTGGGTGGCGGAGGCCACAGACCTTTGAAGAGGAAATGCCATCCCCGGGACAGGCAGGAAGCCAGGCCCTGAGTCCTGAAAGTACCAGAGAGAAGCAGAAAGCAGTGAAGAGGGGGAGTGCAGTGAGGCAGTACAAAAGGGGAGGAGGAAACAGAGCAAATAAATGGGGAGATTCTTCCCAACTAGGGTCCCCACACCCAGACCAAAGAGTCACTAGACAGAGCAATTCACTGTGCCCCTGAGATGAAGCCCGGGCATGGAGAGTCCTGGGCAGCGGGCACAACCCAGGGTGACTAAGGCTTTGAGGAGGGGAGTGTGTCGTCGCTGAGGGGTGGAGTGGGGTGGTGGTGTCTGGGCTGAGAGATGCCTTTGCTTTGAATGCTTCAGAGGAAATTAACTTTACAAGGTGCCTCCCTGTCTCCCAGAGTTATTAAAAGAAAGGAGGGAGCAGAGAAGAAATGGAAAAACGGTAATATCTCAGGAAGGGCTATGTGAGCCTAACAGAAGGAAATGAGAGGAAGATTAAGTGACGAATGTGCAACCTCCCCTCAGGGAGGAAGAACTCTGAATGTGACCTTGAGCAAATGGAAAAGAAACACAACCAATGTGGCAAAGGGCACAATGCACCTGTGTACATGCGCACACACACATGCACACACCAGCCTTGAATGTCTAGAGATAAATGACTAATTAAATACCGTAAACCTTCAAGAGTCTGTTCCTACTCCTGTCGCAAGAAGGCAACACTGAATTCTCAAGGAATGGCAGAGAGTCGGAGGAGTTGGTGTAAATCATGGGGTCACCACAAGGGATAAATCTGGAAGCCTTTGCAAGTCTTAAGAGTGGGGCCAGTAGATGGATAGCTAGGTACTGATTACTCTTTTGTTGATGAAGAAGAAAACTCACTACATCGAAAAACTCTTAAAAAACCCCGAAACAACAAGGAAGCCAACTGAAGCCATCTATTTCACAGGGTAGGAAGCCAGGTGTTTTCCTGCATGTGAAAAAACTGGGACTTAAATTTTTAAAACCCTCCTGCCTGACAGTAATCCTCAGATCAGATGAAGCTACCTTTGCCCAACTCTAGTAAGCCCTGCCAGTGTTTGAAAGCACAATCCTTAGAAGCTTGTGCCTGCCCAGACACATGCATCCAGTAACTTCTTAGATTTAAAACTGTATTCAGGTGGAATGGCAAATCCCAGGTTGAAAAAAAAACAATATACTGGGAAAGAAACAACCCATCTATTGCTTCTTTTCTGTCTCTGCACTCCTAATTCTTTTAGTCCCTCAAAGCCACTAGGATGGCAAGTCTAGAAGGACTTTGATGCTTTTAGAGGTGACACTCATGGTGAATGGCCTCCTCATGGCGGAGACACCCCATGGCTTCCAGAGAGCACTGTGTTTAGCCCACTGGTGAAACAGCTCTAGCTGGTTTCTGTTGGCTCCTTTATCCAAGCTGCTCCCTGAACCCTCAAAGTGCCACTCCTTCCAACATGGAAGCCGTAGAGGGTTAGGAATTTTCTTCACCAAATTAACAGAGTATCCTGACTGACATACTTCAGGATAGAAACTGACCAAAGTATACATGGTCATGATGGGTAGCTCCATTCTTCATGCGCTAATTTTTATTTTCAATTTTTCTCATTATTTTGTGTATCAATAGATTTAGAAACAATCATAGCCATAGTATACTGAAAGTCTGTCATGTGCCAGATGCTACATATGTATCTTGTATAATTCTTACAACCCTGAAATGGGTACCATATTGTTTCCTTGGTTAACTGAAGCTCAAAGAGGCCATATAGTCTGTGAGAGGCTATACAACTAGTAAATCATAGAGTCATGGTTTGAACTCAGTTCTGTTTAACTCTCAAACCAGTTCCTTTAACCAGTATACTAGATAGACTTCAGGGGCAAGACAGTTTTGTTTCTGTAGCAGGCAGAAACTAGTAAGAAATTCCATCTTGAAACCTTTGACTAGTGTAACTCGATGTTGTGCCTCTGATATTGACCAGCAGGGACATCCAGATAGACAAGGCTAGGACACTGTATTAAGAAAGTCAAATAATCTCCTAAATACCATTTTTTTAAAGAATTAAATTTTTTGACAGAGAGAGAGTGCAAGTAGGCAGAGAGACAGGCAGAGAGAGGGGTGGAAGCAGGCTCCCCGCTAAGCAGAGAGCCCATGCGGGGCTCGATCCCAGGACCCTTAGACCATGACCTGAGCTGAAGGCAGAGGCTTAACCTACTGAGCCACCCCGGCGCCCCTCCTAAATACCTTTTTATCATTCATTAATCTATGTTAAATCCATTAATGTTTTCAGTCCACATATATCTCTTGGATCCTAGGTTCTCTAAGTTTATCATTTTATTCATTTACTACATTTATATGTCTCCTTACTTTTGTTGTTTCAAGGGAAGCCCTCATACTCTAGTATTCCCAGATTTATTTGTTTACCCATTTGTTTATTTTAAATATTTTATTTATTTGAGAGAGAGATGGAATGAGTGGGGGAAGGAGCAGAGAGAGAGCAACAGAGAGACCATGAGCAGGGGTGAGGAGCCAAGGGGGAGGAAGAAGCAGACTCCCCACTGAGCAGGGAGCCCAACATGGGACTCGATCATGACCTGAGCCGAAGGCGGATGCTTAACCAAAGCCACCCAGGCACCCTGGTATTCCCAGATTTAATAAAATTGCTGATAGAATTAAGATAAAAAAAAAAAATCTTGACAGGCTGGAATGAAAAGGAGTAGGAATAAATTACAGATCACTGAGGTTCCACCAGTCAGGCTCCTGACTAAGGAATGATAGTTAAAAAAGAAGATGGATGCTGTCACTCAGTGGTCTGCCATGGGATGTGGTAATCTCAGGCAGCCTGAAGAGAAACATGAAGTCCAGGACAAAGGGTGGGATAACTCTGGTTTAGTCTTTGCTGCCTATATAGTAAGTCATATTCTAGATACACAGGTTTAATAACAATAAAGATGTTTGAGTATTAAATAAAAAAAGAATGAGAAAATGACAGCATGATTCAAAACCACATTCCATGAAATATATGTGCATGTGTGCGCACATGTATGTGTTGAGGGAAAAGTGGAGGGGGGCAGAGTAACTGACTTGAACACTCAAAGGTGGGGAATGGATTCAGATGGAAGAACTGGAACCAAATGGAAAGAAACTGCAAGGGGCTGATTTTGTGCAGTATAAGGGAGTTTTCTTTTCTTTTAAAAAAAAATTTTTTTTTTTTTGACAGACAGAGATCACAAGTAGGCAGAGAGGCAGGCAGAGAGAGAGAGAGGAGGAAGTAGGCTCCCCAATGAGCAGAGAGCCCAATGTGGGGCTCGATCCCAGGACCCTGGGATCATGACCTGAGCGGAAGGCAGAGGCTTTAACCCACTGATGCCTGAGTTTTCTTAAGGGAGAATTTTCTAACTCTCAGAACTGCCAAAATGGAATGTGCTACCTCAAATGGAGATAAGCTTCCTATCTGTGGAGGTAATCAGAGACTGAATGACCCTTTGTGAGAGATGCTGTGGAGGGAATTCTGATATTGGAGGTGGGTGAGGGTGCAGAAGTGGCTCCATGATCTTCAGGATCCCTCCCAGTTATCAGATTCCACACTTAATATCTCTTCTCACCCTTCTTTCACCGTCTGAGCAATCCCTACATAAGCCATTAATATCTCAAAGCTTCAATTTCCCCTTCAGTAAAAGCATTACATAAAACCTGTGAAATCACAGTTTGATATGAAAGTACTGGTTATATTTTACTAGGATTCGTCATAATAATTATATTTATGAAAATAAAAAATATTCATGAATCACCTAAAAATCACTTTGCTTACCTCCTCAGACACCTTGGGAGGCCCTGGACTACCTGATCTCTACGATCCTTTTAGGCACCGGATGCCACGATTCTATGGTTCTGCAGACTTGAACCACACATGTTGGAGGTGACCGCAGAGGAGAGCTGTTTGGAAAAGATGACAAAACCACTAGCAGGAGGTGCTCATTTGAACTTCCTCACATTCTCTCTATCACTTGGGAAATTGTTACTGCTGCAGCTGGAATGAGGAAAACAAACATGCCAGGACTGCAGAATGATAGGAAAATGTTACTAGGATCATCTCTCATTTCCACTTCCAGTTTGATTCTCGGGCTGCCTTCCCCTGTGGCACCATATATGGGTACACATTCCCATGTACGTTAGCACAATGAGGAAGAGAGATGGAGTTCTAGCATTCCCAGTGAAAACCCAGAGGCCCACCCTCGAATGGACTGATATGCCCATTCCTGAACCAATTATTTTGGCTGAGAGGGTGGAATGGGGAGAGGGGTATCAATCCCAGCCAAACCATACAGCTTAGAATGAGGACAAGTAGCTCTCAAAGGAAATGTGGAGCATTAGATACAAGGACTAAGCAATGTTGGATAGTCCAAACTCTGGCCACCTAACATCATCCCACAGCTTCTAAACATCCAGGCCACATTCCTTTCCCAAAGGGAGATAATATAAGAGCTCATCCAGTTACTAAAGCTAGATCCAAGTCCAATATTTATGTCAATGTGCAAATCATGTCAAGTAACTCTTCATGGTTCAGTGATCTGTGGGTAAAGAGTGAGCTTAACCACACCCTATATATAATAGGAGAGAGAGAAAACAGAACTGCAATAAAAATTCCAAATTGTAGAGGGGAGAATGTGAAACATCCAGTGGCCATCAGTCCTCACACATATTACAATATTTTTGGACAGAAATGGCAAAGACTCCCTCTCTTTCAGTGAAGGTCTGGGGTTGTCTCAATTTCAATCTCCAAGTGGATCTCCCTTGTCCAACCTCTTTAGAGGACCATACAGCTTTAGAAGCCACTGCTAGTTGCAATAACACTAGAGTGTATGGCTGGCGGGGGATGGGGCTCTGAGGACTGGTTTAGGGGTTGGGCAACCATTTTTTTTTAAAGAGGCTTTTATTTTTGTTTGTTTGTTTGTTTTAAAGATTTTATTTATTTACTTGACAGACAGAGATCACAAGTAGGCAGAGAGGCAGGCAGAGAGAGGAGGAAGCAGGCTCCCCGCGGAGCAGAGAACTAGATGTGGGGCTCCATCTCAGGACTCTGGGATCATGACCTGAGCCAAAGGCAGAGGCTTTTACCCACTGAGCCACCCAGGTGCCCCTGGGCAACCATTTTTGTTACTGAGGATTTCTCTGTGATATGAATCTCTCATGATTTTTTTTTTTTTTTGAAGATTTTATTTATTTGAGAAAGAGCAAGAGAGAGAATGAGTAGGGGAAGGAGCAGAGGGAGAAGCAGACTCCCTATAGGGTAGAAAGCCCGATGTGGGATTTGATCCCAGGATCCTGGGATGGTGACCTGAGCTGAAAGCAAACGCTTAACCCACTGAGCCACCCAGGCGCCACCCTCATGACTTTAGTTGGCTCCCATCTGTGTGTTTTGGTTGCTATGTTTAATTTCATGTGTCAACTTGACTGGGCCCGGTAGTGCCCAGATATTTGGGCAAACATTATTCTAGATGTTTCTGTGAGGGTATTTTGGATGAGATTAACATTTAAATTAGAAGACTGTGTAAAGTAGATTGCTCTCCCAACATAGGTGGGTGACAGCCAATTAACTGAAGGCCTAAAAAAGAACAAAAAGTCTGATCCTCCCCAGAGTAAGAATTTGTCTTCCTTGACTACCTTTGAACTAGGACATTCCTTCAGACTTGAACTGAAACATCACTCCCCTGGGTTTCTAGCTTGCTGTCTCACCTTGCATGCACATCTAGAATTGTCAGATTCCATAATCACATGAGCCAATTCCATATAATAGATCTATTTTGAACTGGAGGGTATTATGCGGAGTAAAATAAGTCAATCAGAGAAAGACAATTATCAGATGGTTTCACTCATATGTGGAATATAAGAAACAGGGCAGAGGACTGTAGGGAAGGGAGGGAAAACAGAATGGGAAGTCATCAGAGAGGGAGAAGAACCATGAGAGTCTCTTAACTATGAATACTGAGGGTTGCTAGAGGGGAGGTGGGTGGGGTAATTGTATGATGGGCATAAAGGACAGTACATGATGTGATGACCACTGGGCATTACAGGCAACTGATAAATTACTGAATACCACACCTGAAACTAATAATGTGCTGTAAGTTGGCTAAATGGAATTTAAATAAAAATATTTTTTAAAAGACAAGAAAAAAACAAATCTCTTTCCATATGTGCACCCTTTTAGTTCTGTTTAGAGAACCCTGATTAATACATTGGTCAATTCCACGGGTTAGTAGTAGAGATCTAGCTGATTACAAGAGATCTAGCTGATTACAATAGCTTTTCATTTAGAGTACAGGTTTGGGATGGTTATAATTAAGGGCTTCTGCTTCCACACTGGCCTCTGTCTGCAGGGGAATACAAAACAATGACTCAGAGAGGAGAGGAACAGCTACTTTGCCACAGGGCTGCACACCAGCTGCATCTTTTTGAAAGGCATGTCCCTTTGGACAGGTTGGAAGGGTATAATAGGAAGATTCTAGAAAAGGCTTGGGAGATCACACTTATTCCAGGTCCTAATCTTTCCCATCTTCCTTATTTTGTTTGAACTAACTTAGCTGTAGGAAGGAATGTGGCTTTTCCATTCAGTCGAGGATCCAGACTACTGCCCTCAGTCTGCTTGGAACTACACAAGCAGAAAACATTTCTATTTTATGTCTTCTTAGTTTTTAGAGGTGTTAGTTTCAAAGTAAATCTCTCTTTCTGGTGAGACTTACAAAGGCTTCAACTTATATTCAATCCATCCTACAGCCTGAATTTTTTGTCCAAGTCCCTTAATTTTGCAGCCCAGGGAGACATGAACTGCAGGTCCCAATATACATTAGACAATGGAAAAACCAACTATTCCAGTATCACAAAGCAAAAACTGCTAATGGTCAACTATAGTAAAGACCCTGTCCTCCAATATCCATTTAATTCTCCTCCTTAGAGGAGATCCACAACTTTTGGTCAATCGCATTGCCACCCAGCATCAAGACTTTCTTTGGTTTCCTTGTAAGTAGGTGTGGCCACATGGCCACATTCTATAAATGGAACGTCACAAAAGAGCTGTGTGCAACCGCCATAAAATGCCCTTATAGGGAAAGTTAAGATTATTTTTCCTTTAGGGACCAATGTCATCCCTACGAACACTCTAGTCCAGGACATAGTCTCTCCTCATGATCCTCATTCAGCCAATTCCATAATCAAGGGTCTATAACTTGCCACACTTCACTTCCTGGCTTCAAATTCTGGTATAGTTGACAGAAAATCCAATTTACAAATACTTGAATAAGGAAAAAGAAAAGGAATGTATTGGCAAGTGCAACTGAACACTCCACAGGGGTAGATGGCTTGGCTTCAGGCTGGCTCTCCTTACAGTAGCAAAACAGGCTAGCCCACTTGCAGCCTTACATTTTTATAGCACGGGAGAGTCCATGCCCTGCCTGTTTTGTAGCCCCCTCGGATTGCACCAGCTCTGGCCACCTGCACAGTTGGAACCAAACATGTGGTCACAGGAGTGGGATACTCTGATCTATTTAGGCCGCTGAAAACTCACCCAGGAGCTAGGGTTGGGCTTAATCCCATCCAAACTAGATGGCTGAGAACAAAGCAAGCTGGCAGTTTCCCAGAGGAACTCAAGGTATGGTTACCAGAAAGAAGGGGGATGCATGTCAGGGAGCAAACAACAGATTTTTACTACACCTTTTAATATAACCCATACTTGCACCATCACTTGGCCTCAGCTTTCTAGATTCCTTACTACTCTCTGGAGAAAGACAAAATGGGACTGTAGGAGATTACAGATGATAATGAAGTACTTCTGGGTGGGCTACATTACAGAATTTCAAGTCAAGTACTTTTTGATATGTGATATACACTGAGATATATGCTTGCCCTCTCACTCCAAATGGGCACCCATGTTTGGGAGGAAAAAGAGAATCTGATTGCTCAGAAAGAAAACCAAGTCAAACCTCACAACTGCCCCCCATGCCAATTAGGAAAGTGAGAAAAGAACCTCTGGATTGTGTTCTTCCTTTGTCCACACACAGGTCAGCCACGAACAGTGGCTTCCTTCTTACGGAGTCCCATGAATTCAGTCCCGGGGAGACTGGATGCCCGCTCTCACTTGGCAATCCTCAGCACCTCAGGTTTTCCATTTCCAATGCTTAGAAGCTTTGTTTGTGAGGGTCCAAATGTGGCAGAAACTATTTACAGGCTTCTAAGCTGCTCTAGCTGCAGAGGCCAAAGACATTGGCTGAACAACTGACCAACCTTTCCAGGGAGAGATCTGAAGCAGAAAATGTGAAACAACAACAACAACAACAATAACAACAACAAAACAACACCAAAACCAAAACAAACAAACAAAAAAACCACCTTCCAATCTGTCAGGAACATGGAAAAAGCTGCTGTCTCTTCTGTGTTGGTGGGAGCCTGAAAGCACAGCATCCTGGCATCTGGTTAACCAGCCACCGAAAACTTCAAAACACAGAAGCTGGACCCTATTGTTTTCCTTCAGGAACACAGGGCAACAGTCAAAAGAGTAGGACCACAGGGCTCTAGGAAAACTAAGAAGTTATTGGGCTTTTGGGACTGTCTTTGTACCACAGACTTATACCATATAGACTTAAACTAGAATCAACTGTCCAAGGAGCCAAAAGAAATCATGATACCAAGAGGTGGTGTGTGACAGTCTCTTCTCAAAGTAAAAATAATTTTGAGTGTTTAGCAGAAACCTGGGAGGAGGGAAGTCTTTCTGAAGTTAAAAGCTAAACCACCATTCGATAGTCCCTGCATGACCCACCCCAGGGAGATAGAAAATTCCCCCTTTAAAAATCAAGTGGTTTAATGTACTTCTCTCCTTGGTTATATAGTTTAGAGCATGAGAAATGGCTTTAGTTCTATGGAATTAAGAATGAAAACATTTCACATTTCCCTGTTTACAAGGCCTTTCATTTGTCTGCTCTGGTCTTTTCATGGGTTTCCTCCCAGCATCCCATTTCCGCTTCTGAAGCCAGTCCCGATTCCCAGCAGGTCCTGAAATGGTACCTCCTCCCATGGGGTTGTCCTAACTGCCCCCAGCCTGACCCCTCAAGCCTGTCTTGTCCAGAGGCAATGCTCAATAGATCTCAGCTGGAGTCACCAGCATGTCCAGCACATGTCCCTCCTGCAACGTGACAATCACTAACAGTTGTCTTTGGCCCTTATGTCCTTTCCCAGTGGGCCCCTTTCCCAGGGAGTCCTGGAGACCCAGGTGCCTGGAGATCTGCTGCAAGTGCTTCAAGCAGTGCTCAGATAGGCAACACACAATAATGGCCAGTAAAACAGACCTGAGGCTAATATTCTGGAATCCACTGAAAGAAACTGGCATTAGCATTAATAGCTGCTTTCAAACAAACTGAAGTGATTGAAGTTTTTATGCCCAAACCAGCAAAATATGTGAGTACCATGGATGAAATACCAGAGAGGAACGAACATACCAGGAGAAACCCAGCCTGCTGTCCATCATCGAAGAGAAAAAGCTCCAAGCAAAGCAGTTTCACAAACTATAAAGAAGCTGGCCTTCTCCAAAAAATGTTAAAGTTGCTGGATGACCCAGACCAAGCCCACTTGGGAGGTTATATAGCCTAAAGGTTAAGAATGTGACCTCTGAATCCTCCAATGGCCTTGGTCTGATTCCAGGCTCACCTCTTTAGTCTGTATGTGACAGGCCTGTGGCTCAGTTTCTCTTCCCATATCCTACAAAAAGGCGATGATGGTACTGTACTCAAGGGACTCCCGAGCCCACATGTTAACATCTCTGAGATCTTTAGTTGTGAAATAGCTTTTGGCCAGCCACAGCCACAATATAGTTGTCACTTCCTGTGCATACGTGGACTTGGTGGCTGTTCCTGGTGACACGAGTGGAAAACTGGTGTTTGGGTCTATTAATCACTGTCCTGATTCTTTCAGAATGCCTTACCCAGTAATTTCACTTAGGTTTTTCTTTTTCTATGAGCACAGAGGGCTATAAAAACTTGTCTCAATCTCTATTACATCAAACTCCATGCTATTATTTCATATTTACCATCTCAAGTCAGGATGTGTCACACAATGCAGCTCTGTTTTTCGTTCCTGGTGGTATATGAAATGGTGTGTCTTACAAATTGACAGAGTGTTAGCTTTGTTGAAATAAAATGACTAAAAGAGCTCTCTCTAGAAGTATAAACAGTCTAAACTGAGTTTTTAAAAATCATTATGTCATTAATTTAACTGGAAGCATTTTTTTCTTTCTTAGTGTTACACAAAAGGCACATCTTATCATTAACAGCATTTTAGGTTCAAAGAAACACAGCAGTACCTAGCTCACAGGAGTGTGAGGATTGAATGACTGATCGTTTTACTTACAGTGGTACCAAGATCAGGCTAAATTCTAGGTTTTTTGCTGTTAATATTATCCTATCAGTCAGGGGTTTTGCTGTAGATCCAAAGAGATCAATCTATAAAAATTAAAACTTTTTAATAAAGTCTTTCAACCTAGAGAGGTTTCCTATTCCTCCCACCTCATCTTAATGCCCAATCTTTGATGGCTTATTTCAGGCCAGTAACTGTGCTTCTGCTCTCATGCAAGTGCCAACCGCAGATCTGGCCTTCAAGACTAGAAGAATTTCACCAATGATTATTAGAAAGGAAGAAAGATAATGCCAGGTACAGAGAGGAATCAAGAGAAGGAAAATATTCAAGCTCCAACATTTAGCATTTAGCAATTTGACCTAAGAATAAGCATTAGCCTCTAGGCTTAGCTTTTTCATGATTTAAGGTGAATCCTGACAGTAATGCTGCCAACATGATCATTTCCATTCCCCATCTAGCCCCTGTTCACAAGTGGCAAGTGGGCTCAAATTCTTAACTCTTGGTGAAGGTGAGGAATAGAAGAGGGGAGGTGAAGCTGGGGAGAGAAACATAGGCTGTCTCAGGAAGTGGGGAGGCGGGGCTGGGTTGGTTCCTCTCAGATAAGGATGATGAAACAGGCATCAACTACCGAGGAGATTGCTGGACTTGCTCTGTTAGCCTAGAAGTATAAGTCAGATGTAGGGCTGACTCAGAACTGTACCATCGACATTTCAGCCTGGGTGGCCATTTGCCACCATGTGGTGCCAAAATACAGAGTGGACTTGGGACTCTACAGTTAGATGCTAGGAATTCCTGGACAGTTAGTTGTACCAACTCAGCCTATCCTATCTTTCAGCCTGCAACAATGCAAACCCGTTTCATGTTACTTTTGTTTTGTACCTCAGTTACTGCCAGGCTTTACTGTCATGTGTACTTCACTGGACCACTGTGAGAAATCTTAGCTGTTGCTCCAAGTACATAAAGTGCTTGGAATAGTGCTTGGTATTTTATAAGCTATTACTACATATTAGCTACTTACTCTTTTATTATTAGTATGACAGTAAACATATTTAATAACCAGTAGGGCATTAGCATCAGACAATCAGGAGACACATCCAGTGTGAACATAACTATGACGTCTACATGCAGGGATCACAACTACTACCACTCAAGCCAGGTCTCCGGGAACAGGTAGGGTACATTCATGGAGACAATGAATGAGAAGAAAGGCACAGGAGGGGGAAGAAACCTGGAATGCCCCTGTAATAACCTTTATGTTGTTTCATGACTGAGGCAAAGGGTGAAAAAGAAAGAAAGGGGAGGAACGGTAGGGAGGGGAGGGACAGGGAGAGGGAAGGGAGAGAGACACACAGAGAGATACAGGGAGGGAGGATGCCAAGTCATAACGGGTAAGGGTTTTGGTACTTTATTCAGCAAGAAAGAAAACCGGCAATAGATTTGTGTGATAGCTCATCAAAGGCTAAAGGATGCATTTGGTTATGAAGTTCAAGATGAGCGCAGTTGGCCACACTCCAATATGGGAAACGTTTACATTATAGTTCATTTTAAAGAACATACGCACACATACTTTAGATAGCTTTCACTGACCAAAGTTGAAAGAAAACACTTCGTAGCAAAGTAAGATCCCCCAAAATTTATTTAAGGGCCTACTTTTATTTAAGTAGCACTCATTTTTTTTGAAAGATTTTACTAATTCACTTGCTGGAGAGCAAAAAAGAGAGACAGACAGACAGCACGCACAAGCAGGGGAGAGGTAGAGGGAGGGGAGAAGCAGGCTCCCCACTGAGCAGGGAGTCCGATGTGGGGCTCAAACCCAGGACCCCAGGATCACAACGACTGAGCCATCTAGGTGCCCCAGTAGTGTTCGTTTTTTTGAAAGTATTTTCCTCCAATATAAATCTCATTTCAATATCAAAATTTCCAAAGTACTAATGATACCAGAAGTTTCCAAATCTGTGATGGCAAAGGACTGGTGCTATGTGCATGTGATGAAATCAGCAGTGACAAAATGTCAAACACAATACAAAGTATTTTTTTTAAAAGTCTATATGGCAACTCAAATCAGCAATGGCATCAAGTAGGAATTAAAATCTCTAGTTAAAGCCAATGAGGATTTACAGGTTAGTTTTGAATTTTACTCCTTATTTCAAATCAGAAAAGTCTTACTACTCAAACTTAAAGAGGGTGCAATGAACATCTGTTAGTTTTGTATTCTCAGTAATGTCTTGCCTCTCCTGTTCCCTACCCTCTTCCCTTTTCTGATCATTTCCTCTTCCTCTGGGGTAAACCCTCTCTGGATCAGCTCAGGGATGGAATGTGATTGAATGTGGGCAAAATCAAGGTTCTTTCCCAAATTTTATATAACTTGCTGCCCTGCTTTGGTTATGATGACATAAGCTGACACTGTCAATAGCTGCCATCTACCATTCTCTCCTCACTGCCTCCTTCCCCAAAGAGAAAGTTGGCCTGAAAGAGAAAGCCAACAAAGGGAAAACACTGATCAGAGCTAAGTATGAGAGATGGAAAAATGGCTTCCTAAGGTGCTGGGACCAAGTCATGCCTGGACTTCCCTGTATATGAGCCCAAGTTGAGTTTTTGTTACTTGCAATCAAAGAACAACTGGTTAATAATGAAAAGTGTACAATATCTACTTGAAAATAAATTTTAACCCAGTAGTATAAATTAAATAAAAGCAAACTAGGTATCTTTACTTAAAACTTAATGACTAATATGAAATCAGGTATAACATACTGTGTATGTCAACCATTTTAAACCAAATGTATAAGAGAAAATTGTTGGCATTAGAGTTATGTGTTTTAACATTTCATTATACACTGTGAAACCTGAATCACACTACTTGCTACAGGGAAACAAATTGGCTCAACTAAACTTTGGAATCTTAAATATCTATTATACTCTCTTTAACTCCTATTTATAATATGAACAGGTGCAAGCTTTGTTTACTGTAATTTATGGCTATTAATCCCATATATAATAATTAGCAATTATGAAAGGCCTACCTTGCCTTTGAAATCATTGTTTGAAAAATAAAGAAGGCCAGGTGAAGCTTTCCTCCTTTTAAAATGTGATCGTGAACAAAATGCAGGATGTTGAACTTAACATGGGTCAGGGAGCTTGTTTATTCATCCGAATTTGTCAAGAATCCAAATGGAGAGGGGCCTCAAAATAAAAGAAATTAAGTCTTACTACTACAGACTTCTAGGGCTCAGTAAATTATTCCAACTCCACCCCCTCCAGGCAGTTGTCACAGTTATTTACTAAAACATGTTTACTGTAAATCCCATAGGAATAAATATGTATATTAATCAGATGAGCTGACAGTTAAATTTAAGGGAACTATGCTAAGTTTCTTTCTTAAGAATAGTCCATAATTTAAAAATCTAATAGAATTCTAGACTATAGTGATGGCAAAGATGTACTGCATCAAGATGTCTTCCTTTTATTTTCCTCCTGGGCAGGGGGAAGCACAGGATAAATCCTTTGGTTGTCCAGTTTTCAATTTAAATGCTAGAAGACATGGAACTCAATACTTTTCTTGGAAATGAGAGTATATCATAACAGATTTCACTATCAGGAAATTGCTCTCCATTCTGATATCCAGATCATATGCTCCTGGTGTGACTTTATCCCACTTTCCCACTAACAATTCTGTGACACATCTGATTCGATTCATTTGATTTCTTGCCTGTTTCAAGAAAACAAATTTCACTTTTAAAGAGGAATCCTTTGAAACCCCATTTAGTTGTCTCCCCAGAAATACTGAAAAACCTAATTATACACAAACTTTCACTGTATGAGGAAGATTCCTGAAGTGGTTTTAGGAAGTGTAAACTATTTCTCAAATTGCAAGACCTCGTTTTCTATGAATCACAGTTCCACTACTACTTTTATACTAAGGGTCTTTGTGGCATTATTGTCTTTGGATCTGCTTCTCCAGTTTTGACCCCCAAGTTACACGTATTTGTGTTCTACAAGTTTCTCCTATACTCATCCTCTCATTATTAGTTCATATTTCTATTTTTTCCCAAGCCTCTTTAATCAATGCCTTTGGCTTCCTTTTGGTCTAAAACTTATTCCAATTATAAACTAAAAATGAATTCACCAATGTCCCATTTTTTCATTGTTTTCTTAACCATTAAGTACACAGATGCAACACAGATGTAATAATCTTTTACTCTTTTATAGCCATATTGCAATTTCATAACTGTATAAATTCCAATAAAACTAAGAAACTTTAATTTCAGTATGTGAGATCATAATGTATACAGAGCTCCCATAAGGTATAAATTAAGCCATGTATATATATAAATGCACATATACATTCCAGTAACACTTTGAAGAGTTCTAAGTGCTTCTTTCTTTAGTTATTGCTGGATGTTTCAAAACAGCATAAAACTGCTCATCACAACACTCCTGTGTGGTAATGAGGAGAGTGAAATGGAAATGGGATGAAAGGCACAGAATTCATAACAAGACACAGCTCATTGTGCAAACAAGGAGAGCCAACTTTGTGAGCATCGAGGGTTCAAACAATGAGAAGCCATTGATTTTGTGAACTGAATATAAGAAGTAGCAGTTAATAGCATTTACTTATCCTTTACATGTGACACTATACTAGATGCTACCCAAGTTAAAAAGACCCACTCAGTCTCTCAAGAGGGTGAGTTACAAATAAATCCCAAAGATAAGAGTTGGCAATGATGGGTCAGTCCTCCTGTGGCTACATAGTGGGTCACATGGCCTCTAGTTTAGTGAGGTTCTACCAACGAGACTGCCAACTTTGTGGCTGACAAAGGTGATCCTTGGGTTTGGTCTTGCATCAAACTAACATACCAAAGAAGTTTTCAGTCTATGGAATCAAGCATATTAAAACCTTGGGCCAAACTAAAATAAACACTATGCTGGTCAGGTGCTAGGAATAAGGGCCTTACAAGTCAATCCACGAGGTTAGAATATACACCTTTTTCGAAAAAAATTTTAAATTGTTTAATTACTCTCAGAGAAACAAAAAATTTCAACCACCCACTGACAGTATCCCAGCCATCCAACAGCTAGTCAATGCATAGTCAGTCCTCTGCAACTGTCTGGGAATTTTCGCCTTCTTCCTCCAGAAGAAGTGCTCAATTTTCATTGCCAATGTTCTTGGTAGATTCACTTTTCACTGAAAAAAATAAGTAAACATACAGTCAAGTGTTTATACTGTTTCTGTTTAGCTTGTTCTGTTTTTCCTTCTTCTCTCCTCCCTTCCGATGCATACCAACAGCACTGCTCATGGGGACAGACAAACCATGTCATGTTCCAGGCAGCTGGGATATACAATCTGGCCACAATAAAGAAACGATGTCTGAGAGTGGCAATTATATTTTGTGAGGCAACATCCTTCCTGACTCTGTGGAAGACTTGGGAATGGTCACTTCACAGTGTGGTTATGATCCCATAATCGTACCACTGAAAAGATCACTATTATCACATAGGCTGGCCAAGTGTGCTTGGAATAAATTTTTCCATCACTTTTTTTTAAACTTAAAATTGAGGGTCAGTGTATGTTGAATGAATGTGGGCTGAGAGAGGACTAGCTAATCGCCATCTCCTTTCTTTCGTAGGAAAGATAACTTAGAACAGAAATGGAGCTCCTTTAAAGGAGCTATCCTGACTGGAGCAAGCAAGACTAAGATTTGTTTACTAAACTGAGAGCTCCTTAAGAGCGACTAGATCTTTCCTCTTTATATCTAACTTCCCATTGTAGCCTGCTTGCTGAATCAACATGAATGCAAGTCAACCAGAGTAATAACAGCTCTATCTCATTCCATAGTGAAGCTAAAAGGAAATAATATATTAAAACACTGAAAATTAAGGTTAAAATACAGATTATTTTGCTACAGGCTTATAGCCATTTATTTCCATTTTGCAAATAAGGGGAACAAAGCTCAGAGGCAGAGAAAATGTTCAAGAGGCCATAGCTTAGTAAGAGCTGATGCTAGAATCATAAACCTAGATCTTGCCTCATATTCAACTGCCAAGTTCCTTGGGGGGTTGTCGATGGTACCTAGATTTAAGATTGTCCCAGCAACCAAAATGTTTACTGAATCCTTTTTTATGAGTAAACCACTGTAACAGGTTCAATCTAAGATATAGTCCTGATCCTTATGGAATTTCAAACTCTAGTACAATCCTTCAAGTATCTCCATGATAATACAAGTCAGTTGTTTCTCCTCTGGCTTTCTTTGCAATTTATATACATTTTATTAGAGCACCTACTGCACTGTAAAGTTTATATGTGTGTTCTTGTGCCTGAGATCCATCTCCATCTCCCCACCCCAATATGCCACACACACGGAAAGAGAGGAAAATAAAGGGGGGGTAAGGAAGAATGAGGGGAGGTGAGAGGGGAGGTAGAATGGATGAAAAGATACATTGGCCCAACAAGAGATTGATGAATAGCCCCTACATTATGTTTATCACTAACTGAAGTCCTCAGTTTTGGGTTGGATTCCTTGTCAAAAGGCAGAGACATTTTCTGTGTGAGTTATTTTAGAACAAGAGAGAAATACGTTTTGCTAATATTTTTAAATCAGTGGAGCTTTGTACTACTGCAGTTTGGGGGAAACACTTCTCTTTCTTTCCTTCCTGAAGTGGCCTGTTTTCTTCTTTTATTGTATTCCATTCTTTGTTTCTTAAGACTGAAAAGCAGCATGCTCTTATTAAGTCATTTAAAGCTCCTAGCTAACTTTGGCAAATAGGGACCTGTGAAGCAGGTAACACCATTCTAAGCACTTCCCACTGGACTAACAGAAGATGGGTGATCAGCACTCCACATTTCCAATCTAATGGGCTACCTTAACTGCTCAATCTTTTACAGTCAACCTTTTACATTCCTTAAAAAGCAAAGAAACCACACCTGCCTATTGCCCATCAATACCAGCAGACATTTGAAAAGAAATTATGGCAATCTACAAACATAGCAAACATTATAACAATGATCAAGTGTGAAAACTACTGAATGCCAGCCCAGAAATACATTTTTCCCAAACTAGAGGAGAGACACCTTGTGCTATGAACTCAAGATCAAAATCCAACATTTTTGCCTCTGGAGAGAGAAGGAATTTCAAGGCTTTCCAAAGAAAATGCCTTGTTCTTATATAACCCTCCTCCTGCATTAAGGGACCACCCTGCAGATGGTTATGAAAGTTATGAAAATGTACAAAGAAACAGATAACCTGAAGTGTATTTCACACAAAGAAATGCACAGACAAAATTGTGTGCATTTCACATAAAGAAATGCACGTACAAAAGACCTGGCATTATTTTTAAAGTGCGTGTATTTATGATGTAACAACACTGGTATGGTCCTTAAGATCCTGTCAGAATCTTAAGTTTTTGCCACAGCAGCTCTAAATGATCCTCTATCCTGAAAGCACTAGTCACTTGTCTTCCTGTAAATAAGTCAAATATCATATACCCACCAAAAAACAGCAAATTTTACTTAATCAGGTTCCAAGTACACTACAAAAGTAGCCTTTTCATTTTGGTTTGTTACAGGAAGCCTTCCTTCAGTGTGCATTCCTAAACAAGGTGAAAGAGTTGCTGTGTGTGCTCTGTTTATTTACATAGACATGTTTGCCCTGGCTAGTAATCCACATTACTAAACAACTTTCCCTGAAACCAACATTTAGAGAGCTATGTGGATTATATTAAGGAAAAAGTAAGGTTTTATACAGCTTAAAAAAAAGAAAGAAAAGGCGAAACTGGTCATTTATAACACACTTGTAATTTGAGAAAAAATCAGATATTCTCAAATTGTGAAAAATATAAAGTCAAGAATTAATCTAAAGATTAAGAGGCCCATAACCGATTATTAGAAACTTCAACATTTGCTTTCTAAAATTCTAATTTCAAATTGTGATGCTGACAAAATTTTGGCCGCTTTGAAAAAAAAATTTCTCCTATTCACTTTTGCCAAGAAAAACCCCCCATATACACATGTGTAAGAAAACACCTTAAAACAAAGGTTACTGCCTATTTCAGCCTATACTGCTGGTGTAACAATAAAACCTAAACCATATGTTTCAAGTAATATCATTTAAAAAATAGATTCATTCCAATTCAAGGATTCACTGGTCATCTGGAGACTGTTACAATGAAACTTGGCCTGTAACTATTATTCTTACCTGAATAGTGGTATCTAATGGTTTTGAGTTGAGTCACCTCTCTCCCTTTTAAAAAGTAATTTCTGAATTTTTAAAATCCTCTATATTTTGCATTTAGAAACACAAGTAGCTTACTCTAA
This sequence comes from Taxidea taxus jeffersonii, assembly GCA_003697995.1. Taxonomy (NCBI): domain Eukaryota; kingdom Metazoa; phylum Chordata; class Mammalia; order Carnivora; family Mustelidae; genus Taxidea; species Taxidea taxus. The sequence continues at coordinate 205,132 of RCUC01131000.1, forward strand.
CCAGCGGTGGCAAAGATGGATAAGTCATTTTAGATACTAAGCTCTTACATATACCATTTCCAGTTTTAATACTTCAAATTCCGTTATTCGCCAAAGAGGGACAAGTACCTACTTTTAAAGAATCACTAAAATGACAAGAAATATAGTCAAAGAAACAAACATCAAGGAAAATAAAACCACTGCATCTAAAAAAAAGAAGATAAAGGTCAAGTCAAAGGCACTAGCTTATTCTAAACACAGTTCAAACTTTAAACCTGATGTTCTTTCAAACATTATCTCTTTCTATAAGGTAAGATACTAAAAATGTTTTATAATCCCTCATTTTAGGAATCTCTAAACAAAGAGTTTTAACTAGAGAGTAAATTTATCTGCTATTGGACAGACTATTACTTTAAAGGCTATTAACTTAAAAAAAAGACAAAAACCTATAGTACTCTAATAAGGCAAAGAATGTCATTTTAAAGACAAACTAACTCATTCATTTTAAACTGATATTATAAGCTATGTGCTCTCATTATGACAGAATCAGCAGCTCATTCATTTGATTCTTTACATTAACTATAGCTAGCTATAGAGCAAATTCAGTTAAGTGTGTAAATACAGTGGGAAAACAAATATATAAAGAAATAAAGACAGTCATGTAATTGCTCAGGCTCACCAGAGTTACTCTAAGCATTACAGGAACAAATTTACATTTACCTTGGTGAAGAACTTCCATGTCATGACTGGATTCTTTTAATACCACATGTAATGTTGGATATTCAATAATCACTTTGTTCCTCAAATTGTCACAGAGACTTTTGTAAGGATCCAGTTCATAATACCTTACAATAAAAAAAGCAAAACAAAAATAAAAAACATCCTTAATATTCAAAGTTACTAATAAAGAAGATATATCAGAGTCCCTTACATTAAAAAAATTTTAAATGTTATTAACATTAATTCAATTGTTATTTCCTTATAATATAGTAAGTTTAATACCTCTAAAAATATCAGATGAAAGTGCTATTACTATACAGGTTCTAAAGCTAAATCAAGAGCACATCAAATAATTTGATATTAGAAAAGCTTGAGAACAAGTCATTTTCAGATCAAGGAATAAAGTCTAACTTTTACACAATATCTGTGGTTTAATGTGTCATGAATTCTTCTTGGATCAGGCAATGACTAGTTCAAAATTCAAATTCCTCAAATGTATTTAGTTTGAGCCTTTAAAGAAAAATAAAAAACTATCTCATGATAATTTCCAGGAACATATGGTGTTAAAATAAGTGGCTATGAATACTTTTGTAAAAAAGTTAATTCTAATTATAAATAAGAAATTTACATTGCCATACAATTAAATTAGGCCTCCCTTTATTTTGAAATAAAAAAAATAAAACAGGTTTGAGTTTCTAGATGAGGCTAAAGCACAAAATTTAAGGAATATGGAGTTTATTACTCATGGTATAATGACCTAGCTGTCAAATATGTCACAGGTAATTAGATGCTAATGTTCCTTAAGTATAAAACTCTCAAGTCACACCTTAAAAAAAAAAAAAAGAACTTTTTTTGAGTTGATTAAAGATGCATTCCTCTAACATTCTCCCCCTTGCTTGCTTTTCTGGGGCAGCAGAGAAAGGGCTGGAACTTCATCCAGCTCACTAGGAGTTGCACGTAGGAATATGTTGGCATGTGAATATCATGTCATGTTAAAGAGGAAAAAGTTGAGAACATGTCCACCAATGTAGTCATAGTTCTCCTTTTTTCTTCCATCTCCACCAATGACAGATGATATTCACATGCAGAACATAGATCCTAAGGGATACCCAGCCTGACAGATGTAATTCCATCCTTTTCCCTCCTGCTCAAGAAAGCATACTGGATACAAGTGATCAATAGTGAAGTTATCACTGGAATACATTTGAATCTGCTGTAATTTTGTTAAGAGTAAATCATTTACAAACTTTGTATTTCCTAATGAGTAATAGATTATTTGCACCATAGCTTGCAGCTGACTGAGACATGCAGTGCACTTCTGGAGAACTCCTGGTGTAGTGATTTCTCTTAAGTTTGTTCCATGGAATACTTTTCAAATAAGGGCGGGGGGTGGGGGTGGGTGGGAAGTGCTTAACACAAGGCAAAGACAAACACACTATAGAAACTGATTTTTTTTCAGAAGTAGGTGAAAAGAGAAGGAAATGTACTTGACTTATGTTTGCCTGACTGAATTCCCTATCGCTGGAATTCAATTCTTCATTTTAGAATCACAGAAAATTTTTTATGTTGAAAAAAACATGAAATGCAAAATACTCAGTTTTCCTAAACCAGCCACCCTAGTGCCCATAGGCCATGGAATGCATACATTTTTTTCCCTGTGTAATGTAACACAGATGTGCTTACAATACTTTTAAAGTGCTTCCAGCATTCAAGGATTAAATGCTTCACATCTTTTAAACATTATTTCCCTTTGAAATAAGCAGGGTCTTTTTTTAAAGTTAGCAGTAATTATACATAAGAGAAAAATGAGACTGAATTAGATATCAAAGTGTAAGATTAACTTTTAAAGTAGAATATAAAATGGATATAACCAAATTTTTCTTAGGAAAAAATAAGACTTGAATTCTCAAATAGGAAATTTTTAAGTAGTATATCCTACAAACACTTGCAGCAACTTATCTTCTGTGAATTTAAACTGAAACACAAGACTTCTATTAAGAAACATTTCACAAATAAAGGGATGTTTTCCACTTATTTCAGTTTTTGGTAATTTTCAGTGTAGCCTTAACATTTTAGGTATTTCTTTTCATAATATTCAATCTTCATTAGGTTTCTCTGTATTTCCAAAGCTGAATTAAAAAAAAAATTCTTCAAAAGCCACATAACTGGAAGCCTAATATTCCTGCTGATACATATAAAATATGTTCCCAGCAGAGAAACATCTAGAGATACTTAAAAAGTAACATGTAGTAAGTTATATGTTACTTCAACCTTAAAACTACAATGATTACTTATTTAGTTACAAAAAATTTTGGTCCCGGTTTTATGTGTGTAGCAGGTCCTTTTACTTTTCTTTCTACTTTAACAAAGCACTTAGGTTAGAAACATTTATAAGAACTTATAATGAATTATTTTTAAAATACTTTATTCAAATACAATGAAAATCTGGTATGTTGTATGGTTTTCATAAGAACTGCTGAATTTTATTTAGTGTTTCCCCTAAAATGTTGCAAACTTCTAATCACAGCAATATTGGTATTGTAGGTAAGCTTCTAGGCTTTGGCTTTCAAGTCTGACTTCACTAGATAATCTTTTAGTTGAAATCCTGAATTTCTTCACTTTTCTACTACTAGTGGTACTCTCAGTCTACCATTAAAATTTGCCCATAAATTTAAAAAGGAAATTATGTAAACTGTTTATAAAGAAAATTTATCAAACACATATAGGTAACATTTTGTGACCTGTAGTTAAGTAAAGCAGCACTTTTAGTGGCTTCTTGGGTTTGGGGCCTAACACTGTGAGTTAAAGTCCTGGTGCCATCACTCATAGGTCTGTGATTCTGGACAAGTTACTCTACTTCTTTGATCCCTAGTTTCCACACATGAAACTGGAGAGAATGACAGTATCACTTCAGAGTTATTGCGGGGGTTAAATGATAAAACAGAGAAACTGTTAGCTCATTTATTTAAGCCATGAACAAAGTTTTACATTTGTATTTACCTAAAATAAAACACATTCGGATAGAAACTTTAGTTCAGGTCATTGGACTTCTTCAGAGTAACAAAGAATGACACTTATTATGTAAACACGGAAACACACATTTGCTTTTTTATGCATTTCACATTTTAAATATAGAATTACAACTTTCAAACTATTATTTTAGATCACACTTACTTCCAGGAAGCTAAAAGCACTTTCAGTGTTTCTATTTCTATTATCTTTAGGCAAATTGTAGAGTCCAGCTTGGCACTGCCGGAGACATTTTTAGGCCTTAGCTCCTTTTCAAGCCATTAAGTTACTGAATCCTAAGGGACAGCTTTATCTGTTTGAAATTTTCTCAACTCTGGAGTTCCCATTAGTTGCATGGCTCTGCTACCATAAGACAAACTACTTAGGTTTGGAAGAATTAAGACACCAACATTTGTCTTTTTCTTTCTTTTCTTATTTTTTTTTTTAAACCCTTAGGGATCCCCTCAGACATTTCCTCTTGTTATTTCACTTGCTCACCCTCACAGGCTGACTAGCTGACCTGCTCTAGGCAGCTTCACAGGGGCATTAGAAGGGCAGCATGGCTCAGTAGGCTAAACAGGTGTTACAGTGATTGACATTACATAAATAAAAGTTGTCTTGATAGTCAAGGGTATGTTTTTAATCTTGGCTCTGTTACTAACTTTCAAAGAAACTTCCCAAGTTCTCAACTTCTTCCTCTACTTTATTTGCAGATTAAGATTTTAACTCAAAGAGTTAGGAGAAACTCAAAGAGTTAGGAGAAACTCAAAGAGAATTTTAAAAAGTCACAAACTACTTTATTTCCCATTACTGACACTCCTTAGATGATCGCCCTTTCCCCTCCTATAAAATACTGAAACTAAATATACTCTCCAAATTTAATAATCTAATGGTAGTCCCTAGGCCACAGAACTTTTTCCACTAAAAAATAAAGTCACCGGGTGAGGTGATCACCAAACTGACTCCAGGTTTAAAATTCTACAAGTTTTGATATATTTTTTAAAGATTTTATTTATCTGAGAGAGAGATAGGGAGAGCACACACGTATGCACAAGCAGGGAGAATGGCAGGCAGAGGGAGAGGGAGAAACAGGCTCCCCACTGAGCAGTGGGGGTTGATCCGGGGACTCCATGACCAGGATCATGACCTGAGCCGAAGGCACACGGTTAACTGACTGAGCCACCCAGGCGCCCACCCCTACAAGTTTTGATATTTATGTGATGCTTACACTTAACTTACATCCTTAATCGCTGCATTTATTTTTCAATCTAGATTTCTGAGTTAAAAGTGCAACTAACTGATTCCAAATGTACAAGGTTGAATCTTTGGCTATTAGAAAAATTAAAATCTATCTATCTATCTATATATGTATGTATATAAGCAAGCTCTATGCCCAGCAGGGGGCTTGAACTTACAAACCCAAGATCAAGAGTCGCATGCTCTACTGACTGAGCCAGCCAGGAGCCCCCAAATTAACCTTAATATAAATCAGTTATTTGATAGTTAACTGTTTTTAAGGTATGGCTCCTCCAGGCCTAAGTGAATTATGGCTTTTGAATCAACTGCAAACTGTTTTAGATCCACATTTATCAAATTCCTTGAAAATAATACAAACTTAAAAGTACTAAACTTATTTTAATAGAGCAGAAAGTGTACAGATTAAGGAAACAAACTGGTTTTCAAAATCCAAATGAAAAGGAAGAAAGAAACCAGATTGTTAAAAAGACCCAGAATAGGAGAAGATACATAAATTAAAACTAAGTACAAGGGTCAGAGAGTTTGAATTTTTCTGTTTGAAAGAAAAAGGTATTATTTAAAATTTCTCCAAATAATACTCCTATGTCACAACTTTTGCAATTCATACAGTCCAAGTCATATTAGAAATGGATCTTGCCAAAGTTGAATTTTTTCTTACCTAATTTCTCTTAGTTTTCATATTAAAAAAAAAAGGCCAACAGCGGTTGAATGAGTAATTTGCTGCACTTTGTTTTGGGACTTCAATATATCTATGTAAATGAGGACTACAAGTGTTTGATATGGGGCACTAGTCACGAGCTGGGTAGTGCAGACATATGCCTCCTTTTTCAGAGGGCTCAACAGTTCATAACTGCAGAGGCAAGTGATTCTGGTCTATCCATGGTATGAAAGCTATGGAATGGGGTAAAATAGTGGCCAATTACATACTTTAAAACTTTAAAGAGGGCCCTACAAGGCTCTTCCTTGTTCTAGATGTCATTTGTTCAGTCTTTCCTGATCCTTACTTGAAGCTTAATTACTTTTAAATCCAGAGATTTGGGCTCTGATCTTAAGATCCTTAAGGGTCCTCTGTGACTCCTCAAGGTTACTCCACTTTCTTCATCAGTATAATGATGGAAAAGTTATCTATTCAACAGCTAGCTTATAAAGATTACATAAGTGAATTTAACAGATGAAATGTTTCTAAAGCAGAACTTGTCCAACTAATATCAGTAATAAGAGTTTATACTCTGAAGATTTTTTTATAATAAAGCACCTCTAGCAGGGCAATGACATACTAGTCAGGAATTATGTCCATGATCTATGACAAGATTAGTTAGTAGAAAAAGCATGATCTTATAGACAGACCTAAGTCCAAAACCTGACTTTGTAACTATAAATTGGTTTCTTTTGGGTAGGTCAATTTCTCAGATCTTACCCTTCTTATCTTGTAGAGATATAGTACATACTTCATTACACTTAATGCATGTGGAAATGTAAACACTTATTCATCAATTAATTCCTCAAATATTTATTTAGTATCTACCATATAGAGGTGGTCTACTGGGTAACAAGTTCCAGAAATAAATCCCAGTTTATTGAGGGTACTAGTCAAAGAAATAAATTTCTTTGAAATTTGTCTCAAATTTCATTGGGACAAATGTCATGATAGAAATTCTAAAGTTAAGCAGACACTCAAAAAATATTCTTTTGTTCCTTACCCACCTGCACATATTCTTTCAGGCTGCACAGTACCTTCAATATCTAGGTACTTCATTTGCTAACCCTACCTACCTCCCCTTCTTAACTGATTCTTAGAATCTCTCCTCCTTCAAAGATTTTCTAATTAACATAGGGTAAAATTCCCTTAATTAGCCTTACTCTTGATAACGGAACATATTTCTTTTGGGACTAAACTGAATGTAAAAGTATGATTAGTACAATCTTCAATATTTTTTTTTTTTTAAAGATTTACTTATTTGACACAGAGAGAGAGCACAAGCAGGGGGAGCAGCAGGTAGAGGGAGCAGCAGACTCCCCTTGGAGCAAGGACCCCGGGATCACAACCTGAGCCAAAGGCAGACACTTAACCGACTGAGCCATCCAGGTGCCCCTTAATCTTCAATTTTTATTAGAAGTATCACTTGGCAAAATATGATCAGTTTCCTCAAAGAAACTTCTGCTTAAAGGTTACATAGTTCATGAATTAACTACATCACAGAATTTTATCACTTTAGAATTGGCAAGAACTTACTTCAGTCTTTTGTGTCTGTGTGTGTGTTCCAGCTAAGGGCAATGAAGCTCTGAGAAATGAAGTATCTGACTCAGGGTCACTCAAGGAGGTATAGGATTGGGGCTATAATGCAGATCTTGAATTCCTTCACTGTACTGTCTGCTTGTTCACTTATTCCTCACTCAATACATAGTTACTGAGGGTCTACCTTGTACCAGACACTGTTCAAAGGGTCTGGGAAAATAGTGGTAAACTATTACGTATTCACTAGAGGTCAAGGATGAAGGCTTTTCAGGAAAAAGGTATATGTAAAAGGTAGATAGAGTCAGGAGTAAGGCAAGTGTCCACAAAACTAAGTGGAAAGTACATATGGGAATACACATAGAATTCATTTGGGTATTTATAAAAAAAAGTTAAAGAGAAAGGTATGGTTCGAGGGGATTGAAGCTCTTTGGCTAGAAGGAAATATCTGAAATCACTTAGAAATGTCAACTAATCATGTCATTATTACCACTGAAGAGTATATAAAATTGGTAACAAGTTATCCTATAACTAGAATGTATAAATTTAGTACATTAACATTGAGAATTAAAATAGATTTCTCAAGTTTTCAGAGAAAACTCTCCCTTTATATTTCACATAACTCCTATAACTAGTAATCAATATAATATATATTTGAAATGAGATTATCACTATAGGAGTTACAGACTTACAACCTAATAAGAATCTACTCTTCAGTACAGCCTCTCAAATTAAAATTCCCAAGTTCACAGCTTCTGAAACTTTAATAGTTGTGCTTGCATCTGTCCTGTAAATACTAACCCAGTTGTGCCAACTGGCTGAGCTTCAGCTTCTCTGCAGTTAATTTTATAGTTCTTATCATAAAACTGCTGTAAGCAGAATGCCATGCATAAAACCCACTGGATATGTCCTCTCTGATAAAAATATTTAGTACCTCACTCTACGTATTTCCTTTATATGTATGGACACTCTTCAGATTGATTCTACATTTTCTAGTCTTCAAATGATCTCTTGCTTCCTTTGTTCTAAGGTCTAGATCCAATATGTGGCCATAGATTAACAGCATTTTGAGCACGTACTCATCTTGACTGTGGCTCTCACTCTGAAAAATAATCAACAATCCCAAAAAGATATAACGAAGAACTGGGGTTGGGTTTCACATAATCTAAGAACATGCATTATGTCCATTTAAGAAACATACCAGTGCACTGGGAGACAGGCAGGCCTAGGTTTGGATCTAGGTACCACCATGTGGTGGTTACGAACCTGCAGGTAGGGCTCTCTATTACTTACAATGTGTAAAACTTATAATGCCTATATAATGTAACATAATCATAATGTATCCAAAATGCTTACTGAAGCACCTAAAAAACAGTGGAGGCACTCAATATGAGGTTGTTATTAATATTTATTATGTTGCATAAAGATACCCATTTGCCTCTTATATTTAACCTTGATCTTAATTCACCCTGCAGCAAACATTTTTTTGTGTGTTTGCGAAAACTTATTCAGGATCTTCACACTTTTTTGGTTATATATAACTTAAAACAGTTTTGAAAAATGATGATACTTTTGCGTATATGTATTTTGAAGATTTTATTTATTTATTTGAGAGAAAGAGAGTGCACATGCCAGTGAAGGGAGGAGTAGAGGAGGAGGGGGAGGGAGAGGGAGAGGAAAAGAATCTCAAGCAGACACTGCACTGAGTGTGGAGCCCGTCATGGGCCCTGATCTCACAACCCTGAGATCATGACCTGAGATAAAACCAAAGTCAGACGCTAATGGACTGGGCCACCCAGGTGCCCCACTTTGGTATAATTTTAAATAGATTATATAAAATTTCATTTAAAATCTTTATTCACAAATTTAAATAGATGAAAAGAACACAATTTATTGTGGAGTGTAAATACTAATGATTTAAAATGTTAACTCACTCTTAAATAAATTTACTCAAATCTAAATACCATAGCAATTCGATACCTATCATCCATTTAAAAGACAGATGGGAAAATTGGACAGCTATGTATAGAAGAATGGAACTCAACCATTCTCTTACACCATACACAAAGATAAACTCGAATTGGATAAAAGACCTCAATGTGAGCCAGGAATCTATCAAAATCCTAGAGGAGAACATAGGCAGTAACTTCCTCGACATCAGCTACAGCAACTTCAAGACATGTCTTCAAAGGCGAAGGAAACAAAAGCAAAAATGAACTTTTGGGGCTTCATCAAGATCAAAACCTTCTGCAGAGCAAAGGAAACAGTCAACAAAACAAAGAGGCAACCCATGGAATGGGAGAAGATATTCACAAATGACACTACAAACAAAGGGCTGATATCCAAGATCTATAAAGAATTCCTCAAACTCAACACACACAAAACAGATAATCACATCAAAAAATGGACAGAAGACATTAACAGACAATTCTCCAAAGAAGACATACAAATGGCTAACAGACACATGAAAAATGTTCATCATCATTAGCCATCAGGGAGATTCAAATCAAAACCACATTGAGATACCACCTTATACCAGTTAGAATGGCCAAAATCAACAAGACAGTAAACAACAAATGTTGGAGAGGATGTGGAGAAAGGGGAACTCTCTTATACTGGTGGTGGGAATGCAAGTTGGTGCAGCCACTTTGGAAAACAGTGTGGAGATTCCTTAAGAAATTAAAAATAGAGCTACTCTATGACCCTGCAATTGCACTACTGGGTATTTACCCCAAAGATACAGATATAGTGAAAAGAAGGGCCATCTGTACCCCAGTGTTCATAGCAATGGCCACAGTCACCAAACTGTGGAAAGAACCAAGATGCCCTTCAATGGATGAATGGATAAAGAAGATATGGTCCATGTATACAATGGAGTATTATGCCTCCATCAGAAAGGATGAATACCCAACTTTTGTATCAACATGGATGGGACTGGAAGAGATTATGCTGAGTGAAATAAGTCAAGCAGAGAGAGTCAATTATCATATGGTTTCACTTACTTGTGGCATAAGGAATAACACGGAGGATATGGGGAGATGCAGAGGAGAAGTGAGTTGGGGGAAATTGGAAGGGGAGACGAACCATAAGAGACTGTATACGCTGAGAAACAAACTGAGGGTTTCAGAGGGAAGAAGGGTGCGGGGTTGGGTGAGCCTGGTGGTGGATATTATGGAGGGCACGTATTGCATAGAGCATTGGGTGTGGTGCATAAACAATAAATTCTGGAACACTGGAAAAAAATAAAATAAAATTTAAAAAATTAAAAAAGAAAGATGGACATGCTCTTCTCTTTTTTTTCTCCCCCAAGCTCTTCCTTAATAGTTAGAAAGGAGGTCAGGTGGGTCTCACTTGAGGCCTTTACACAGACAAAATCAATTAGGAAAAAGCATCTTACTTCTTTAATTTCACTGTAAATGATTTTTAAAATATTTCATGCTACAGATCCAAAGAAAGTAAAGTAACCTTAGTTTTTATTTAAAAAACATCCTCTCAGCATGGAAATAAAATTATCCAAGAGAAGGAGCTCATACTTTTGCTGGTTGATTTTCAAAAAAAAAAAAAAGAAAAAGAAAAAGAAAAAAAGTGTTCCAAAAATTAACTACAACCAGCACAGTAGGAAACAGCTAATAAAATCTGTGCAACTACAATAAGGTAGTGTCCCCAAGAAGAGTAATAATCTTCTGTGTTGCTCATTAAGTTAAAGCCGATTAAATAATATTTTATTTTGGCTTGGGTTTAAAGTCTAAACACTTGACTTTATATGCCAATCTTTGCAAGCAGAGTGAAGGCAATTGGTGTGCACTTCCATCAAAAAATGACAAGTCTGGAAGATCTATGCAAAATGCCCATGCCTTCCCTCAGGCACTTATTATGACTTATATATAAAATACCTATTATTGTAGCATTTACCATATATCTGCCTTCTTTCCTAGACTGTGAGCTCCTTGAGGGCTAGTCTTTTAGATGCCCGTGTAGGGCTTAACACTGAGCTGACATATGGAAGGGGCTCACTGATATTTTAGGTCACGTTCATTTATCAAAAAGCCCGTCTTTTGAGCAGAAACTGCTTTTTCTGAAGTAACTTTAAATTATACTGGGCAGTTGTTATAATCTCTGTTTTTCTCTCTCATTTTCCATATTGAGAATTGAAGCCCTTCACTGATTAAATGATATAGTCAAATAACCAATAAAAAATGTAGGGGCGCCTGGGTGGCTCAGCTGGTTAAGCATCCAATTCTTGATTTCTGCTCAGGTCTTGATCTCAGGGTTGTGAGTTCAACCCCCATGTTGGGCTCCATGATGGGTGCAGAGCCTACTTTAAAAAAATCCTTTAGAGCAGAGATTGGCAAACTACAATCAGCAGGCCAAATTCAACCCACTGTCTGTCTGTTTTGTAAATAAAGTTGTACTGGAACGTTATAAGTCATACCCATTCATTTATGTATTATCTATACTTGCATATGCACTACAATAGCAGAGTGGATAATTGTGACTATATGGCCCATCATGCCAAAGACATTTACTCTCTGGCCATTGTAGAAAAAGTTGTCCCAATCCTGCTTTTGGGTATTAAAGTGGTATCAACATCTAGCAAATAGCAAGCATACATACATTTAAGTGAATTAGTATACTACTTGCTAAGAAATTCCTACTATGGGGAAGTCATTGACTTAGTACTGCAGGAAATATAAAAATGAAGATGCCTAATGTAGTCACTGTTTTTCAAAAGGGAGTTTATTATCAAAGAGCATAAATCTTATTGGGAGAAAAATAAGATATGACTGCAGGAAACTACGAGAAGTACAACATATTTTTTATGGGTCAAAGGTTAAGGAAATCACATGCAGTTGGTGAGAAGGGATAGGTTCCACTACATATACTGATAAACAATAGCCATGGAGAGGGAGGCAACCATGTAAGCCAGAGTGGTAAGGGAAAAGTGAAAGATGGCTCTAAGGTCTTATGTCTCACTATAAGAACGACAGTGCCAATAACAAGGAGTAAGTATCAATATTTGCTGACTGCTAACTAGATGCCAGGAACATAACCCACTTAATCTACACACACACACACACACACATAACCCATTTAATCTACACACACACACACACACACACACACACAACCAGGAAGAAACAAATGTGGTGTGATGAGCTCTAAATGGTTTAAGATCTAATGAGATGTGTTAATAAGATAGCTACAAACCAAGATTTGGAGTTTGGGAGAAAGGTTGAAAATATATACATCTGGGAGTCACTGTACAGAAATAATACTTGATAACACCTTAAATACACAAACTCCTCAAACCTCATATTCTTCTAATATCCAATTTATATCAAAAGAAATAGAAACTAACATGATTGGGTATCTGCCCCCATGTGGTTAATGGTAAACGTGTTGAGATTATAGCTAATATTGAACTTAGGGTACTTCTCACAAGTATAAGAAAGACAAAATGGCTGAAACAAGTTGTTATTTTAAAAAAAGTAATGCATAGTACAGTCCACTGCTGGCTACACGGAATTTTTTGTTTTAAACCGATTTCCTCCTTTTCCTAAGGAAGTAATCTTCAGGATTTAAACAATAATAAAACCCACTATATTGAGTCAATTCTGCAAGATGTTGACTGAATATCGCAACTCTTATTTTTAATAATTTTTTAAGCAAGATTTTATTTACTTGAGAAAGAGAGTGAGCACAAGCAGGCTCCCCAATGAGCAGAGAGCCCATCGTGGGGCTGGATCCCAGGACCCTAAGATCATGACCTGAGCCAAAGGCAGACAGTTAACAAAACTGAGCTACCCAGGCACCCCTATTGCAACTCTTAATACATGAGTAATATGTATTTACCAAGAGCATTGCTATATCGTAGACACTGTACTAGCAGCTAACATCACAAAGTATTCTTCACAATAAGGCGCTATTGCTTCTGTTTTGATCTCCACTTTCAGGTGGGAAAACAGGCTTAGTAACTTTCCAAGGTTTGAACCAAATTTATAACATTATTTTGACTTTACAGAAAATCCACTCTGATGTAGGCTTTTTGCATAAAGACAAAAAGATTATTTTGGAACATCTCATAATGTGGGCTAGGTTTGAGAAGCAGTGATCTAATAAGCTTAGTATTTACAATGGTGAGACTTTTGGTCTATAAAGTCTAGTCTGGAACCTCTCAAAGTAAAATCAGGTCTACTTCTATTCTGAAAGGATAATATTACTATTTCTTACTAGAATATGATATCAACTCACTCTGAAGGGATCCTAATAACAAATGAGTAGTATAAAAAGGCCATTGTTTTTAAAAATAATGTTCCAGAAAACGATGCCTCTTCTACTTAAAAGTCAATGTGCCCGAAGACTCTCCAGGCTCTACTTGCATCTCTCCAAAAACAAATCCGTGCCAGGAACCTCAGTCAGTCACTACTACTTCATGTTTGTTTTACCCCACTGTAGGAGAACTTTACCCATTCATTCTTTTTTTTTCTTTTTAAAGATTTTATTTATTTATTTGACAGGCAGAGATCACAAGTAGGCAGAGAGGCAGACAGATAGAGAGGCGGAAGCAGGCTCCCTGCGGAGCAGAGAGCCCGATTTGGGGCTCGATCCCAGCACCCTGGGATCATGACCTGAGCTGTAGGCAGAGGCTTTAACCCACTGAGCCACCCAGGCGCCCCTACCCCATTCATTCTTTTTTTTTTTTTAAAGATTTTATTTATTTGTTAGAGAGAGAGCAAGCGAGCACAGGCAGACAGAGAGGCAGGCAGAGGCAGAAGCAGGCTCCCTGCCGAGCAAGGAGCCCGATGTGGGACTCGATCCCAGGACGCTGGGATCATGACCTGAGCCGAAGGCAGCCGCTTAACCAACTGAGCCACCCAGGCGTCCCTACCCCATTCATTCTTGAATAAACCCCAGTTTTTATTTATATGCCTCAAAAATAAAAGTGCTTAATTAATGGTTTTTGAGTAAATTTGGAAAGAACTATCCCATAATAATTTAAACCACATCTTTATCAAAACTGTGCCCTTAAAGGGCACCTGGATGTTGCAGTCAGTTAAGTGACCAACTCTTGGTTTTGGCTCAGGTCTTGGATCTTGTGGTTGTGAGATCAAGCCCCACTCTGGGCTCCGCATTCAGAGTGAAGTATGCTTGGGATTCTCTCTCCCTCTGCCCCTCTCTCCCATTCTTTCTCTCAAATAAATAAATCTTTAAAAAAAGAAAAATAAAAAGGACCTTACATAAACATCAAAGCAGCAAAGTAAACATGACGAGAAAATGTATCTCAACTTCTTTATGGGAAATAAATGGTTCCATTAAAATACAGAAAACAGATTTTGAAAATTACAACTGAATGAGCAGTATCAAACTTTGGAGTATTCTAAATTCTTCAGTCAGTAACAACTTAAGTGAGCAGCAACACAGTGACTGCCTCTTATAGGACCTGGCATTACCAACATAGGTTTTTCTGTTTCAAAACCACTCATTTACTATCTGAGAAGAGAGAGCTGGTTAAGAAATGCTGAGGCAAAAGATAAAGGGTGGCCTGTGAACACAAGAACCTCTCATGAATTCTCCTCCACTGAGAATGTAAGCTCTACAGAGGCAGGAATGGTTCTTCTTACTGCCATTACCCTAATGTCTAGAATGATAACCTGAACCAAAGTGGGTATCACTATTTGCAAGTGAATGAATACATGAATTTATTTACGAAGCCATATTAGCTTTTAAAAGAAAACACAAATTCAAAACCTGTGTGCTCTGGAAAGAAAACTCCCAAACAGATCAGCAGCAAATTCCTTGGATTAGATATGCACTCTATAATTCCCTAAGTCTAAAAATAAAAGTCATGTACGGCAAAGCTAAAAACTGGGATTTAAGACTGCTCTAGCGGATCAGGTACATCATGAGACAACTGTCATAAACCTCCAAGAATGGAAAACACAACCAGTGGAAACTGGCAACATTAAATATTTGGTAAAAAGACTACTCTGGAGTCATCGGAATGCTGTAAATCGTAGGATACATTTAAAATCAACAGCCACAAGGAAACTACATGTTTCTGCCTTGTAAGTACTTTTTAGGAAATAATAAAATCCTTCCATTTTAGCATGCTTATCTTATATTAGAAGTCTAACATTTTAAAACCTATAATAATCTTACTTAGATGTTCTCTGAATGTTTAATGATATGTGTACACAAGTATACAATCAAATGTAAGTGCTCATCTTATCCTGTCTATGAATGCATATCTGAAAAACACTGATTTAAAAATCTTTAATTAAAAAAAATCAAATGAAAATCTATTTCTAAAAGGAGTCTCAGGTATCTAATTTCATTATTCATGATTAGAAAATACTTGAAAACTGGGAAGTTTTATAGCAATTAGGATCACGATATCATGAAACTGACTTAACAATTCAAAAATATATGATGCACCTTATCCCAACTTAGAATAAAAACTCTTTCACTGGACTTTCTTTGCCTTCTTCCTAATGTTTTCATAAACTACTGAGTTCAAATAAAACTCAAATGGGGAAATTTGGATAGCAAGTTTTTGATATAGATAAGAGAGAGTCAAAATACTTTTCATGTTATTCAGATTGGCTCAGGTTTAGTATCAGAACAGCCTATTCTAGGTATTCCTTGAACAACACTCACCTTTTACTTTATTAATCTATCATGCTTTTCCCTTTGGGGATTAAGGTTAACCCAAGGCCCAACTTTAGTCCCCTATGGGTTCCTAAAGAAGATATAAAAGAGAAAATAAAGGATCTTAATGGAAAACGAAGCACAAAGAAACTGAGTACCTACAATCAGGTCACTGGACCTTCAATTCAGTGGACTTTTTTGACCTGGTTTCGGGTTCAGGTTTACACTCTGTTAAAAGAAACCTTTCTAATCTGACTGGTATCTTCCTGTGTTCTGGTCCCTCTGTTTCCTAATTTCTAATGCAATTGCGTGAAATGATTTTCCCAACTGCTCCCCTCTGGATCATGTCATGCTGTAGGCATTTCTGCCAGCCATTCTCCTGGAAAACCCTCGTCTGCTAGGAAATGCTGAAATCTCCATCTTGAAATCTCTAACCTCTTTGCCTCTTCAAGCATTTATAGCACACATTTCCAAGTTAAAAGTGAAGGCTATCTGAGCCCAAACAGCCTGTGCTGTATTATAAACTTTAAAATACTAAGCATCTACCTTTTAACTTATATAGTTTTGGTTTCCTTGAATTTTGGAAAAAGAGGATACTATGTCAAAGAGTCAAGTTTAGCTGTCTCAGTGAGTAGCGGATTTCTTCACTGGCCATGCCCCAGTTTGCCTTGACTTAAAATGAAAATATAGCAAACTTTCTCTTTCTGGTAATGGAGGAAATAAAAATGGTAACAACAAAGAAAGAAAATTAAGGGCCACCTGGGTGGCTCAGGGGGTTAAGCCTCTGCCTTCGGCTCAGGTCATGATCTCAGGGTCCTGGGGTCGAGCCCCGCATCGGGCTCTCTGCTCAGCAGGGAGCCTGCTTGTCAGCCTCTCTCTGCCTGCCTCTCTACCTACCTGGGATCTCTCTCTGTCAGATAAATAAATAAAATCTTTAAAAAAAAAAAAAAAAAAAAAAATAAAAAAAAAAAAAAAAAACCTATAATAAACTAAAACAAAACAAAAAGAAAAAAAACAAACAAACCAAAAAACCCCAAACCTTTTGTTCTTACCAGTTGTACCAAAATGATAATGGGCTGTTTTCCTTAGTTTTGGTAAAGAAATTTAATTATTTGCCTAACAGATTAGGCAAACAAGGTGACCGTGGTCAAGATGATGCCCAATCTCATCAAAATATTTTTATTAAGTCTAGAAAAGCATGGACATTAGGGAGGGTATGTGCTATGGTGAGTGCTATGAATGTGTAAGACTGATGAATCATAGACCTGTACCCCTGAAACAAATAATACATTATATGTTAATAATTAAAAAAGCAATATATTTCAAACACATAATTAAGAAAACAAATAACTGCATTCATGCAGCACTAAAATAGTAGCCAATGTCTGCTATCTGTAATTATGCAATGTCGGATAAGTACAACAAAGGAAATGATGAAGCTAATCAGCTGGATGGGTAGCACTTTTACTGTCTCCCTTCCAACCATTCTGGAGCCATTTACATGTTATCCCCCACACCCGCAGTCTAGGACAAGGAGCTGGAAAACACTCAGAGTGGTGCAGAGTGTTAGAAGGTTGGACGTGTCAGCAGGTTGTCAGGAGAAGACTTGGGAGAAGATGAGATGAGACAACTATCCGAAGTGATTTCATTTTTCATAAAAACTCTCACAGGTGTTCTCTTAACAGGCTTATGAGACTAAAGCCACAGTATACTGATCAAGAGTGTACGACATAGGGCGCCTGGGTGGCTCAGTGGGTTAAAGCCACTGCCTTCGGCTCGGGTCATGATCCCAGGGTTGTGGGATCGAGCCCCGCATCGGGCTCTCTGCTCTGTAGACAGCCTGCTTCCTCCTCTTTCTCTCTGCCTCTCTGCCTACTTGTGATCTCTGTCTGTCAAATAAATAAATAAAATCTTTAAAAAAAAAAAAAAAAGAGTGTACGACATAAATGAGAGTAACATTTACAAGAACTAACTAAATAAAATATAGTAAATGTTAAGAAAGGAAATGAATTTGAATGAGGTAACAGATAATAAAAGAAGGAAAAATTATGTAATGATTAATAGGAGGTAAATTCCAAGGGAATGATGCAAATTGTCTTGTTTAAACATGAATTGTATGAAATTTACTTTAAGATTTTGCTAGGCGAAACTGAAAAAATGCATCTTTTACAGCAGTATTTCTCACTAATTACATGAATGCTTGATTGCCAATTTCAGAAATTCCGATTTTGGTTAACATGGATATTATAACTGGATAAACTATCTTTGCAGAACCCACAAAATTTTCCATCCCTCACTTGAGACCCCAAATCTTTTGAGGGAAGGAGTAGAGTTAAAGCATGAACTGTATATAAATATACTGAATTAACAAGTCTAGGGAAAAAACTATGTGATAGAAAACTTGAACTTTTTTTTAATCACTGAACCATGATTAATAATATGAAGTTGAGAGTATCTGAGTTATATTGGTAAAAGGTGATTAAGACTTGGTGTTTAAATCTGTTCTTAACTGCAGGTCTTATCTTATGTGTAGACATTTTGTAAGAATCCATTTATCTGTAGTAGTAGTAATAAAAGCATGCACTTCCCATGTGCTGAATGAAATACCTTAATCTCTCATGACAATCTTTTTTTTTTAAGACTTTATTTATCTGAGAGAGAAAGAGAGGGAACAAACGAATGCAAAAGCAGGAGTGGCAGAGGGAGAAGGAGAAGCAGGCTTCCCGCTGAGAAGGGAGTCGGACTAGGGGCTCTCTCCTAGGACCCTGGGATCATGACCTGAGCCAAAGGCAGACGCTAACCAACTGAGCACCCAGGTGCCCCTCACGACAATCCTTTTTTTAAAAAAAGATTTTATTTATTTATTTGACAGAGAGAGAGATCACAAGTAGGCAGAGAAGCAGGCAGAGAGAGAGGGGGAAGCAGGCTCCCCAGAGAGTAGAGAGCCTGATGTGGGGCTCGATCCCAGGACCCTGAGATTATGACCTGAGCCAAAGGCAGAGGCCTAACCCACTGAGCCACCCAGGCAACCCTCCTCATGACAATCTTATAATAATTACCATCCCCATTTTAAAGGTGAGGAAACTAAGGTAAGCGAGGTCGTATAATTTACTCAAGTTAACATAACTGGAGAAATCCCAGCTTTGCTTTCACAGCTTGGACTCTAAAACCTCTAAGCTAACTAACAAATCAAGTCATAGGTGAGATTGACCAGATACAGCGTGAACTGATTCTGGTAGTTTTGTTAAATGAACAATGAAAGAGCATCAAAGGTCACAAAAGTGTTTTCTAATTCAGTACAATGACAAGGTCCCTGGCACTTAAGAAGACTTTCCAGAGATTCCCAGAGACATTTGGTGTAGTCTATTTCACCACTCCATTAATGCAGGAACAGCCCAGTCAAGTTAAGGAGTTTCTCAAGTAACAGAGTTTGTTAGATCCCAGCTCTCTTTACATTTCTCAGCAGAGAATGCAATATACACAATGCTCAGTTGATCATGTGAAGTTTTGTATTTCCAAAGGCAAAAATGTGAACAAAAATGTTGTAGAGACTATTTCTTGAAGTAAGTTAAAATGGGATTTAGGAATCTTTTACTTGTACATAATGCTATTTAAAAAAAAAAAAAGACTTCATTTATTTATTTGACAGAGAGACAGCGAGAGGGAGCACAAGCAGGGGGAGTGAATAAGGGAGAAGCAGGCTTCCTGCTGAGCAGCAAGCCCGGTGGGGCTTGATCCCAGGACTATGACCTGAGCCAAAGGCAGACACTTAACAACTGAGCCACCCAGGCACCCTGTACATAATGCTATTTTAAGATATTTTAACCAGAGTAATTTTTCAATTGAATTTATCCTGTAAGTGTGATTATTTTAAAATTTTAATTTGAAAATCATAGTAGTATAATAACCAGCTACTTAAGCTAATCAAGCTACTTAATTATATTATAGAATTAGAAAATATTTAAAGAAATGGGGAGGTAAGCAATTTTACCTTACTAAATTCTGCTGTGTATATTCAACCTTCATTAAAATTTGGACCCCAGTTTGAGAGCGAATGTAGGCTTTCAACCTGAAATAAAAATGTCATATTGAAGGAAGCAAAACTGATTTTTAATATATTTCAAGACGGTATCTATGGAAGACCAAACATTTAATTAAGAGTAGCTAATAACACTTAAAATTCAACTATCCAACACAGAAAAAAGGTTAAAAATATTTTCTAGCCAAGGATTTGAATTTTAAAAAATTACTTTTCTTCTGTCTTAAATTAAAAAATATCTATTTCAGTAAATTAAGTTAAACTTGGTATTTATTTTTAAAAAATGCATCCAATTTAGTGACAGGTACTTTGTCTTACTGCCAAACACATGACCAATGATAATAGTTGGATTATCAGTAACAGGAAGAAAAGAAATTCAACCACTATATTTGTACCAAAGATACTACTTGATATAGGGCGTGGATTTGGTTCAGTCTGGGCACAACCTTTTATTAGAAGTAGAAGATGAGATTTAATCAGAATTGTATCAGACATTTAAGAATCCACCCAATCTAGAAGTTAAACACCAGGTTACTCTGGAACCAAACCAAGCATTCATATCCTAAGCAGGTACCATCTGCAGAAAAAAAAGTTAAAGCGGTTCCTGCTCAGGAAAACTAATTTACACTCTAATAATAGATTTGCTTTTTGAGTGCTGCCTACTGTGTGCTAGGCCCTGTACTAGAAACTTTATAATTGTTTTTTTTTTAAGGCTTCAAATAACCTTATCTAGTGAATATTATCATTCTCATTTTACTGATGACAAAAATTAAGGTCCAAAAGTTAAGTAACTTACCCCTTGATCACATAATAAAAAAGGGACAGAGCAATCTATTGTAGCCCAGATAAATAACTGAATCTTTCTACTGTTCTATGTTAACCATTTTTATCCATGCTATATTTCTGGACAGGAGGCAGAGTGTATCTTAATTAGTTTTACGAAGACTTGGTTGAAACAGAACTTCCTGTCTTTTAACAATTACTCAAACTCTTAATTTTCCAAGTTTCTGATTCAACTTTAAAGAAGTTTGATTCGAGAGTTAACAGTGCAGACTCTGATTCCAGAACACCTGGGTTTAAATCCCAGCTTCCTTGCTTACTTGCTATATGAAGTCATTAAACCACTTTAAAGCTTAGTTTCCCCACCTGCAAAATGGGTATAATAGTAGTAATCTACTTTAAAGGGTTACTCTGAGAATTAAAATTACTTAGTACATATTTATCATCTCCTTCAATGAGTGTCTGGAAAACAGTAAATACAAAGTATTACGTACTGTTTTTATTGCTATCCAAAAACGTCATCCATGACTGACAAAGCCTTGAGTAAACACCAAGGAAATTGCACAGAAAGTAAACTGTACTGACATATCACATTCTAATAAAGTCACAGTTCTACATAGTAAATGTAAATGACATAGTAAATGACATATCACATTCTAATAAAGTCACAGTTCTACATAGTAAATGTGTACATAACCAGTACCTCAGCATTTTTAATAATTTCAGAAAATTACAAGATTTTTGAAGCATACCTTTGACGAATTACAGGATCAGATTTTTCAGGATCAATATAAGGTCTTAGGATTTCGTTAATAGTTTTATCATCTGGTACTCTTCCCAACAAAAACAAAAAGAAAACATATTATTATTATTTATAAGTTTCTACTAACGGTGTTAACTTGGAATTACTAAATCTTGTGGTGTTTTGTTTAAATGACTAAACACAGACCTTTTATTTTACTCTTGGCAAAATATAACATCCTTTTAAGCAAAAACTGCTTAGGAAAAAAGCTCAAAGAGACTTCTTGGACACACTTAAAAAGTCCTAAAAAGCAGTATTTTGAGAAGCTCCCTATAAATCAATTATAAAAATATGAAGCCTCTTTTAACACACACCTGTGCTCATGGATGAGAAGAAAGAACTAAGGATGAAATATATCTGAAAGGTGTAGAAATATAAAATCCAAAAAAAGGTTGCAAATGATACTAATTTCAGTGCATGTTCAAGTTTATTCATTCTAAATCATAAGACCAGGGTAAAAAATTGATACTACTTTTCCTGGAAACAAAGTATTTAAAGTTTTTCAACTTCTCAGTAAATATGCACATTGTTTAGAATTATAAATCTGTAGAAACAAAATTAAGACACTGCTTTGAATAGTAACTTTTTCCTCAATTATACATATTCACATATACTATTGTGCTATAATATCTCCATTCATAAAATTTAAGTCCCTGACTTTAGTCTGGTATAAACTTCAAAGGTAACAACTTAGTATCCATTCTACTCCTGACATACATTTACTAATATCACATTTAAGTTAATAGTTTATTGTAAATACAAAACCACAATAAGAACAAAGTTCTTAATAGTGATAATACTATACCTTTTTTCTATGTACACAGCTTGACTCTGAGGAAATTGGAGCTTCACATGCCAACAAAACTGTTGTTTTCTAAATTAGAAGATAATCTTATGAGGATCAAGGTAGACAATAAATGTTTGTTTTCAGATAGTAATTCAAAAAGTATTCCGGGGCACCTGGGTGGCTCAGTGGGTTAAGCCTCTGCCTTCGGCTCAGGTCATGATCTCAGGGTCCTGGGATCGAGCCCCACATGGGGCTCTCTGCTCAGCGGGGAGCCTGCTTCCACTCTCTCTCTCTCTGCCTACTTGTGATCTCTCTCTCTCAAATAAATAAATAAATAAATCTTAAAAAAAAAAAAGTATTCCTAAAACATAATGTAGCAGCTTTCAACTATTTTCTAAGGTTTTAGAGGCTGTGTTTTTCAAACAATACACCTGTAAGGATTCTTAAGAGGAAAACAAAATTAAGTGCAGCAGTTTTAAATTACAAGGACTTTACACTCCTGAATTAGAAGGCAAACTTTACACTCCTGAATTAGAAGGCAATTTCACACAGATCAGGGGCTTTTGAGATCAGTGTGTTACTATTTGGAAGTTTACAAACAAATTCACTCCTGACTAAAAACAACAAGCTGATGTCTTTGCCTAACTAGTTTGGAAATTAAGTGAATGAAGTGTTGTCTGGTTGCAACCAGCTGGCTACAGATACACTTCTGAGCCATGAGTACGTGCATTTAGTAGCAAAACAGTAGACAACAAGCTGGTTGCTAAGCAGAATGCACTCTGAGCTAGAGTCCTTTTGCTTTCAGGTCTAAACTTTGGTTTGATACAGGATCAACAGTAGTAATTCACCAAATGACTAATTTTAGCATAATGACCATATGTTCTATTTAACATACCTAAATTTGGTGACACTATATACCATTCCTTCTTTAAAAAATTTAATGCTTGAAATATTCAATCCAAAAGAGAAATTTAAATGTTTTCACCATGTGATGGTTTTACATGTTTTCCTTACTTAGAGGAAATTTCTAACAACCCACTGGCAAGTTAATGGCCAACAGCGTGTCCAAGCAAATGACCAGCATCACCATAAATCTATCCCTTAGCAGGATGGCTCCAAAATCTCAAATAATTTTCTTTTAATACAATCTAGAAGAGTATCTCTCACTAAACATTTACATGATTTAGTCAAATTTTTATCAGATACGATAACCATAAAAGCAAGTAAAAATCCTTCTTTTAGGGTAAGTCTATCAAAGATCTGCTTATAGACGTTTTCTTTAATAACAAGACAGTTTTAGGCATTAGCTAGAAAAAAAATACGCTTGATTATACTTCTGTTCAAAGTGCCACTTATCATATAAGAAACAATCATGTTAAGTTTAGTATTTCTTTTTTTTCCTGATTGAACAGAGCCATAAGGGGCACCTGGGTGGCTCAGTGGGTTAAGCCTCTGCCTTCGGCTCAGGTCATGATCTCAGGGTCCTGGGATGGAGCCCCGCATCAGGCTCTCTGCTGGGCGGGGGGGGGGGGGGCTGCTTCCCTTCCTCTCTCTCTGCCTGCCTCTCTGAATACTTGTATCTCTGTCAAATGAATAAATAAAATCTTTAAAAAAAGAAAAAAAAAAGAAAAAAGAAAAAAAAAGAATAGAGCCATAAAGCACCCTTTATTAACTTGAAGACCAGATGTCTAAAATCTCAAAAGAAAAAACTCTAAAAAAAATCTGAATGCAAATATAACAGTTCCTGGTTTTAAATAAACAATTCTTTCAAAACAAAACACTCTGCAGTGTTCGTTATCTATGAAACAGGCATTGAATCATATCACCATCAAAAGGCTCAGAGATTCCACATTTCCTTTTTCCCCCTATTTTGTTTATTTATCCATTCATCTGAGAGAGAGAGCACATACATGTGGGGTGGGGGACCAGAGTGGTAGGGAAGAAGAAAGAACCTCAAGCAGATTCTGTGCTGACTGGAGTATGGAGCCCAACATGGGCTTCAATATTACAACCCTGAGATCATGACCTGAGCCAAAACCAAGAGTCAGATACTCAACTGAGTCACCTAGGGCCCAATTTCACATTTCTTAGTAAGAAATAAGCCACTTTTAAATCTTAATGTATAATATGGCTTCTTTCTAAATATATTTGTTTTTCCCATGGTAAGTTATAGGGGAGAAAAAAAGATTATGAATTCATCATCTTATGGAATTGTAAATCATATTTAATTACTCCAATCATTGCTTGAGTAATTTCAAGAACCATTCCTCTTTCTTAACACTCAGTAGACACTAAATACCTTCAGAAAGTACTTAGCATTCCAAAAACAATGGAAGAAAAGCCCCTGGAAATCATTTTATTTGCTATAGTTAACTAGTTGTGATTGTAAAGAAGACATTCACTACTATTTTATTACATATACATGGCTAAATTATGACTACAAAAATATTTCTATATTTGATCTCAGTTCAAACATGAACAAATTTGAAAAGTATGCATACTTTCAACAAACATGACCCTGCAATTTTTCAAAAACAAAGAAAAAAAAAATAAAGAACACTCAATGCACCCACACTCAAGATTAAACCAACTTGCATGTTGCCATATTTGTTTGAGATTTTTTTTTTTCTTCTAAGGAATAAAAAGTTAATTGTACTATTCCTTGATCAAATTCCCTTCCCATCCACCATCAGAGGTAGCTAATTTCCTGAGGTTGGGTGTATATTCTTGCCATCCATGGTTTTGTATTTTATGTATATATCCATACACATACGTATAAACAATGTACGATCCTGTGTAATATTAACATTTACTTCAAAATTATCATACTCTATATATCCTATGCCTTTTCATTTACATTATCCTTTAGATTTATAATACATACAGATTAGTTCATTAATTTAAACTGTTCTATAGTATTTCATTTTGTGAAAAATACCAAAATTTATCCATTCTCTACTGATAGATATTATGACTGCTTCCACTTTTTTATCATTTGTTTTACCATATTAAATTACAGTAAAGAAAAAAATAAAAGATTATCCCTAGGGATGGGTCTATCATTTACCTCTACTGGTACACAAAATTAAAAGTTACCTTCATTGAAAAACTGACTGTACTTTTTAACTCTATGGTAGTGTAAAAATCATTTGCAAACAGTAGTTCAGAATACAAGATTTAAGTGAAAGAATGGACATAGAGAGGTTGAAGGGTACTGTATAAAGATTCCTGAAATGGTTGAGTTAATTTATTTCTAAAGTAGTTGCCAGTTCCTTAGTGTTCCTGAAACTGATGTAGTTCTGCCATGGGCAACAAAATCTAAATCTCAAAAGAATTAGGTTTTTCTAAGTTAAATTTTTAATTTTAATTCTAGTGTAGTGTTCTATCAGTGCTCATCATGATAAGCACTATCATCTGTTTCACCCTCCCCCACCTCCCCTCTGATGAGCATCAGTTTGTTCTTCAAAGAATTAAGTTCATTTCCTACTTTTCATAATTATATATAGTGATACATGTCCCAATTATAAAAATACACATACACCAAAATCACATTATTTTTATTTATTTATTTATTTATTTTAAAAATTTTTTTATTATTTACTAGTTAGAGAGAGAGAGAGAGAGCACAGGCAGAGGCAGAGGGAGAAGCAGGCTCCCGGCCGAGCAAGGAGCCTGATGTGGGACTCGATTCCAGGACGCTGGGATCATAACCTGAGCTGAAGGCAGCTGCTTAACCAACTGAGCCACCCAAGCGTCCCAAAATCACATTATTTTTGAGGGGGACCGTGAGTAATTTTGTTTTTGTTTATATCAGTGAATTTTGTAGAACACTGTAAAGGGAAATGGAATCATTTATGCGCGTGCGCGCGCATGCACACACACACACTCGTTTTTGTATTTTGGACTATTCTGCAAAGATGGATTCCAAGGAGCAGAATCACTGGACTAGAACAGGGTTTATTAACCTAGGCAGTGCTGACATTTTGGACCATATACCCCTTTGTTATGGTGGTGGTGGTGGTGGAGGTGGGAAGACAGGGGAGACAATTCCCCCTGCAGGATGTTTAGCAGTCATCCCTCAAGATGCCACTAGCAACACCCACTCCTCCAGTCTGACAACGAAAGATGCCTCCAATTATTGCAGAGTGTCCTTTGGGATGCAGAATCAGCACTTACTGAGAACCACTGGGATAGAGCTTAAAACATTCATTATTACTCTTATTATGTGAAGACTACTATCCCCTAAATTCAACAAAATGCCTTCAACTATAATAATGTCACTGTGTCCTTGCCATAATTACCAAATTCTCACGAATGGAAATACTGTATGCAAATATTCTAGGTAACTTACCTATCTCGAGGCACTATGTCTAGAGTTTGATAACAGACTAACGAAGAACAGTGGCAATTGTTAAACCTAATGTCCCCTTCTGGACCACCCGACAAAGTAAGAGAACAGTGACCTCTCCGAGTCCCATGAAACTAAAAAACTACTCATGCATAGCAAAGCTTTCTCTCCTGCCCCCTCAATCATGCATTCTTAATGGGGGCAGCATCACCCCAAAGGGCGGTAAAGTTTGTTCTTGGGAGTGCTAAAAAAAATCTCAAATATTACCATGGTGTGTGGGCTTCCAAAGGGCCACTGTACATAAACAAGATTAATAAGTACACTGTGTATCTATGGTATCAAATATCATGGAGGAGCAATTAGACGGAAAATGTCTATAAGGGTTCCTTGGGAGGCAATAATAATAATAAAAAAGGTTGAGAAACACTTATTAAAAGAGGAAAAAGAGTATTAAAAGAGGAAAATAAATATTATTTTATACTTGGTTTTTTTTTTTTTAATACTTGGTTTTAATAAGGTTATACAGGGCACTTACTTAACAGCTAATGCTTACTAGAAACTGTTAAGGCTCATTCTCTCCCAAAGTTTAAAGAAAATAGTATGTGCATGATGACATAAATTCACAGGGGATACAAATTCTATATCCATGCCTGTAATTATTCTTCTGGCTCCATGACTTAAAATTGCTAATTTTCATATCTGGAGTGCTACCATAATTCCAAGGAAGAAGGGCAGAAAACAAAGACACCAGATCGTTTTAAATGGCACTGATCTCTTGATACAGTAAGATTTTCAAGTTCATTTATAACCATATAAATGTAAATAGAAATGAAATATTTTTACTTGTCAGATTTACAAAGATGTCGTTAAATTAGAAATACTAGGGAAGAGTGGTAAAATGGACACTTTTCATTGTTGATAGAAATATAAATTGGTGTAAGCTTCTGGCAGTTTAGTTTCATAAAAGCTATCAATATCCATAATAAAAAATATACATATTTTTGCCTCAAAGTTTTATTCCCAGGAATTTATCCCAAGGAAATAATTGGACAGGTAATGACATATGCTCATGTCTGCTGTTTCACTCTAGAAAAAAACCAAAAACAATCTAAATGGATATCATCAGAGAACTGATTAAATAAATTACAGCAGATCTACATAATGAATGAAAAGATGAGGCAGAACTATATGCACTGAGGTAGAAAAATGTATATGTTGAATGAGGGCATATATTTTAAAAATATATATCCATAAATATATTACAAGTATGAAGGACATGCCCCAAACTTTTAACTATGGTTATTTCTTGCCATAATGAAAAGACTTAATTCTTACTTTATGTATCTCTATTAAATCTCTGATATAATGATTTGCTAATTTTTATAATCAGCAAAATAAAAAATGTTTCCATGGGACAGTAGAGGATGATAGTCCTAGAAAGGACAGGACTAATTTGACCATTCTTTTTAAACCTAAAAATATTCCCTAGTGGAAGTGTTCTTTTAAGAGGTTTCCTTTTTATCTCAGAAATTATTACCCTACCAGAACTAGGGTTACTCATCTAATCATTTTGACAACTTCAAAGCTATCTTCCTCAAGAAATATGTCACAGCTAAGAGTTACATATGAAGGCTGAATTCTTAGTACTAAGATTTCTAATATAAAATTAAATGAGCTTGAATATTTTTGTTCTTAAAAAAAAATTACCAATCTTCATTCCACTCTCTCACTGACTAACCAGTATTTACTCAAAGAACACTCCAAAGGGCTCTCTAAGCATTAAGCATGCGAACAAAAGGGACGAGGCCACGGAAAGCTTTGGTTTAGGGTTAAATCAACCACCAATCCTGGGCACTGTGTTTCCCTTCCATATGGCTATGACAGAAATACAGAGTTTCCATATGAAAGTACCTTGTTGGGACGCCTGGGTGGCTCAGTTGGTTAAGCGGCTGCCTTCGGCTCAGGTCATGGTCCCAGCGTCCTGGGATCGAGTCCCACATCGGGCTCTTGCTTGGCAGGGAGCCTGCTTCTCCCTCTGCCTGCCTGCCTCTCTGTCTGCCTGTGCTCGCTCGCTCTAACAAATAAATAAATAAAATCTTAAAAAAAAAAAAAAAAAAGAAAGTACCTTGTTCTTCATGGATGCTGTACAGAGGAAGAATATGTATGGACCAGAGGTAGGACAAGGCAAAGGTTAAGTGGACTCTGTGCTTAAGTCCTACTCTTTAAAGAATTTTTTTTTTTAAAGATTTTATTTATTTATTTGTTATAGAGAGAGAGAGCGCGAGCACAGGCAGACAGAGTGGTAGGCAGAGGCAGAGGGAGAAGCAGGCTCCCCGCCGAGCAAGGAGCCCGATGTGGGACTCGATCCCAGGACGCTGGGATCATGACCCGAGCCGAAGGCAGCTGCTCAACCAACTGAGCCACCCAGGCGTCCCTTAAGTCCTACTCTTAACAATTTGTAACCTGATGTGATCTTGAGCAAGAGATAAATCTCTGTGACTCAGGTTTCTCACAGTAAAGTGGGGGATAACAATAGCATTTATATCATAGGATTAAATGAGTAAATATATGCTGAGAGCTCAGAATATATAAAAAATGTTAGTTACTGTTTTTGCCATTGTTGTGATTCTACATCCAATTCAGTGTTCTGAGTTACAAAGCTTAGCACAGAAATATTCACAGGTCCTTTAACTGAGAATATTTTGCCACAAGTTCCTAACCAAATTCCACTTACGTTGAATTTAGTGTATAGCGGCTAGAGATTAAAGTGAACATTTGGATTCATATTAGATTGTTAAAAGCCCTGACTGTTCTGCTAAACCCTATGGATTTTATTTTGTGGTTAATGCACGAACAAAGGTTTTTAAAAAATGAAATGAAGGGCCTGGAGGGAGAATCATCACCCTACTACTTAACTCTCCTAGTAATTATTTCTATAGTATATTCAAGACATTAACTTTTCAGCCCTTATTTGTAATTATTAAGGGAAATGTCTCTCACTACTTTTTTTTTTTTT